>JAGFZM010002266.1:67392-81711 GCA_017657215.1 Limnothrissa miodon
TGAGGGTGTCACCTTTCCAATGGTATGAGGCACATCCCTGAGTCTAAAACTATGTAGGAACTGTCAAGCTTTCAATTTGGGTATGCCTAGGGGTGTGCCTTAAGAGGTTAGAAAGGCAGGCTCTGTTATGGGGTATACTCTGGAATCCCTGGAAGGGGTGGTGAAAAGGAGGCTGTTACAGAAAATGTTACAAATTATGGACAATACATCACATCCCCTGCACAGAACACTGGTAACGCAACAAAGTGTCTTCAGTTGGAGACTTTGCCAAATCAGTTGTAGTAAGGACTTTCCTACCCACTGCAATAGCAATTTGTAATGAGTCCCCCATGAGCAGAGAGAGAAGACTCCTCTTTTGAGGAAAACTGGGGTATCTTTTAGTCTGGATGCAAATGCACTTTTACTTTACCCTGCAGGAAGGAATTGATTCTTGATTCTGTTTTTGTATATGTGTGTGGTTTTTTAGGCTGCTGTAACAACAGAATTTCCCTTTGGGATGGTTAAAGTCTATCTATATATCTATCTACTGTATGTTCCTACTAATAGATGAGGAGGTCCTACAGTAGACTGGTCTGCATCTAGTCATGCTCAGAAAACATGTGTTGGGGAAAATCTAGTGTTTTAGTTTACGGAGAAAGGAGTCCTGAGTCCGGATTCACAATGAGTAGTTTAATTGGTGAATAGAGAGTCTACAGTACAGTACAGTACAGTAAGTGTACAAGGACAAAAGCCTGGCTCAGATCTGCCCCCTCTGTCTTTCCTCTGGCTTCCACCCCAGCTTCTTCCTGTGAAGCTTCTGTTAGACAGGTTGTCTGCATGTTCACCATCTTTCAATCTTTGATTGATTTGATTTGAGGGTGTTTGTTTGGCCTTCTCTGTCACACCTCATGCCTATGAACACAGCTCATGCTAACCCCGAGTAGCTAGCGTCGGCAGACTTGAACCGATTCGCTTTAAAATGATGTGCTTCAAAAAGTTAGTGCGACATGTGTGGTGGAAAAACAGTTATGTTGCTCTAACGCCTATTGTGTCGAAGTTAATTCGCTCGGCAGAGGTGGTTTTAGGAAAACTGTCTACTGCCTACTGCACTTGGGCTAACCGGGCCATTAGCTGATGACTCAGGCGCCCAGCGCAGAGGTTGTTCCTGGGGGAGCCCAACAGCCTGTGACTGAAGCAGCATAATGGCCGTCCCTGCTCCCCTCTGTGCAGCAGATCCTGAGTCAGATGTCGTCAGCCTGCACTTTGCTGCAGAAGAACCCGTTGAATTGGTCTGAGAAGGAGAGCTACATTTCTGAGCTCCAGAACATTTCCTGACTGAACATTTCTAGACTACGTCAGATGTGTAGATTCACGTCACTTTATCAGGTACTGTACGAGTTGGACCATGCGGTTCTAGGCTATAAGGCTATAAGGCAGTGCTATAAGTGTTTTTTTGGGGGGGATGACTGAAGATGTTGCTGAGAAAGAAATGGAGGACATAAAATAGTAAGATGATCATGCCCTTGCCCGTGTATCTTACAGCAACTATGTCATCTCTGCTAATTTTTATTTTTCTGTCAGGAGCTTCCTAGCTTATCCTTAGCGTCCAGCCAAAGACCAAACAGGGTACAATGATGGTGGTTCATTGGTGTTTGAAGTGGGCTTTAAAGATGGCAGATAGTGTGGATTCTAATAAAACAGACTCCAAGAAGCAGGATGCACGTTGAATTCTCGTTCTTGCCAGTGTTTATCAAACTGTCCTGCTTGCCCTCCTGCCAAGTGGTGCCGCAGGCAAAGCCGTGTCTCCTATGCCAGTCCCCCACGTGCCTACACCTGCTACATGCTGTGGTCAACATTGGCAGCAGGGGGGGTTGAGATTGAGATGTTTGAGCTCCAGTCAGCCTAATCTCTGTGTGTTGTGGCAGCATGTGTGCGTGTGTTCTTCCTGTGATGGCAAACATAACGCCTTCATGAATATGTATTCTCCCTGCTCCTTTTGATGTGTGGCAACAGACGGGATTAGACAGACGTGATGCTCGTCTTTGCGACGCTTTTAACCATCAAGGAGACGCTGAATGTCAGGGCCCCCTTTTGAGAATAAACATTATTTTTGAGAATGATAAACATTGCTCATTTTTTTGGTCTGTTCCATTTTGATTTGTTCTTCATGTCTTGCTGTTTGATTTTGTTTGAACTGGCTTGCTTGGATAAGAAAAAAGATTCCTGGAGCAAAGGCAGTGGCATGGAGCTTACGTGCAGCTGTGTTCTTCTTCTAGTCTTGCTCTTTCCCGCTGTCGCCCCCGTTCACCATCACACAAACATGTTTGCTTGAGCGCCGTCTCCTAATCTCGTCTGTGTCTTTCGCCCAACCTCGACCTCTCACTGTCCACACGCCACTTTAAAGCATACTTGCACAGACAATATAATAAATAAAAAATAAATATAAATATAAATATAAATATAAATATAAATAAATATAAATCCCTCCTTTGTTCTTATTCCACTGCAGATGTAAGTTTAAACAGTAAATCTACATAATGCAAACGCATGTGCATATACACTTAAAAACATCATGACTAATTCAAAATGACAAATGCAAAATATTGTGATCTATTGGTATGGCTGGTCTTTCTCTCTTTTGCTTGGACAACCTTTAAAACAAACAGTATAAATTAAGCAGTATGTGTCCACAAATGCAAAAGAACTCCTTCTGCATGTGCCTAACTCTTCCTGTTTGTCGAATTGCAAGATGTCTTCCTCTTATCTCTGCTTTATAATGCACATGGCTCCTAGCTTACGTCATGTCGCTCACAGAACCCTGTCTGATGCTGAGTGTGCGTGTGGGCTTCACCTCCCTGACCTGCTGCTGGCTCACTGCCACGCATGGAGAGACACAAACAGATTAAAGATAGGGAGCAGAAAGAAATGGCAGAAAGTAGAAATATATAGTGTCTTTTGGTTCAGCTTCGTAAAACAAAATGTCTTGCCTAAAGAATAGAAAGTAGATGTGTAGATGCGGGCTTGACTCAGTCCTCTTGTCTGAGGAAAAAAAGGTTGAATTTTTTTGGGGTACAGCAAGAGTTCTTGCACTTTTGATTATGGTTTGTCTTCTAATTTAACTCTTTTTTGTTAAAAAAGGCTACGATATGTTGTTTTTGAGACGTGCAGTCGCCACTTGAATTCCCCTTGTGTTAATAGAACATGTATGTGTCCGTAAGGCCCTGGAAAATGTCTTATCCTAAATTGTGTCAAAAAATTATTATGTCCTTATAGTAGTTAGGGTTATTCTTATTTTTCTTAGGGAAATACCTACTGAGGAAAACAACGCCTCTTGACCGTAAATAAGTATGATAAGAGCATACCAAAATGTTTTCTGTAAGCACATGAGCAGGAATTGGGGTGCGTTTTTGAAATGACACTGGCTAAAAAAAATGTGTGAACTACAGAATGAAAGTCAGTCTAATTTGTTGGTTTTTAGCTCTAATGGGAACGTGGAATGTTACTGCCAACTCGTACCTGACTTGATGGTAGTCACTGTAGGAATTTGTTTTTGGGTCCTTTGCCATTCTTTCCACCCAGATTCAACTTCTTTGTTTCTTGTTGTTTTAATCTGCCATTTTATGGTTGCCACAGTTGCTCTTATGGCGTAAAATAACAAGTAACCAGCTTTCTAGAACATCTTATTTATTATATCTGTAGGCTCAGAAATTTGTGTGTAGGTGTAGGTGATATTTGTGTAGCTATCGTTTAATAAATCATCAAACTTACTGACCTACTGGAGAAACCTTAAATGAGTTCAGCAGTACATTTATGCAACAAATGTGTATCATCATTACTCATTACAAGACTTTGGGCATTTTGGAAGCACTGCAAAGGAAGCCTTGAAAAAGGCATTAAAACTAAGTACACACATTTATGCGCATTTATTATATAGCCTTTATGTCGTAGATGCTGCCTGGTCACTACAGATATAGCGGCAATATTTTTCTTTCTCTCACCACATCATCTAGTTGTGTTCTCCCCTCAGACCTAGTCACCAGCTTCACTTCTCTTTCTCTTTTCCATCATTTAGCTTCTGGCCACTGAGTCCTGTCATCCTCTTTTTTCTGCAGAAGTCCTTTAAATCCTCTTTATGGTCCTTTAGGCTGCATGTAAACTGCTACTGCATGTCCTATTTTTATTTTTCATCGTTCCATCCATCCATCCATCCAACCATCCATTGAATGTAGATGCCCTCTCATGCTTTTAGAGATGTTAACCCGGACCAGTTAACAGTGTTGCTGTCTGCCCAGGGGAAGCGGCATGTGACCAGGTCAGTGGGCAAGACAAGGATGGGCACGTTGGAGGGGTTTGGGCATAATGGGAGATGTGTAAAAAGGACTGACTGTGGCATTGGCCTTGGATCAGGCTGTCTATATGGAATGACGTACAGCACAGAATATGAAAGAGAGTGGCAAAGCAACAGTATGTTGAGATTCGCAAAGGTCAAGAGATTTAAGCACAACCCTCAGGCACTCTTATTCAAAATGCTTTAATGTCTATCCTACCTATCCGTCAGTAGCCTGCTCTGCCTTGATGGCCCTAAGCATACAAACTGCACTCTGTCATAAACTTGAGAATCTCTACTCAATGAAAAATGTCCTTCATATCACCTTCAGATTCATTTTTTTCTTTCCAAAAGCAGACTCTAGACACATACTGTGTGTGTGTGTGTGTGTGTGTGTGTCTGTGTATGTATATAGTATACACTGTATGTGTATGGTTTAACGTTACTAAACTGTCCAATGTAAAGTTGTCATTAAAGTGCAATAGGAGATGTGAGGGGAGGCTCAGTAGGCATAACGGAGATCAACACTGCAGTAGTTAAAAATATAATGATAATATATATAAAAATATATTTATATAAAATTAATATATTTATATAAAATAATTATATATAAAAATATATAAAAATATAATGATAATAATAATATAATAAAAAATATAATAATAATAATAATAATAATAATGATAATAATAATGGTAATACATTTTATTTCTAATGCCTTTTTCATCATCTCAAAGGGCTACAGGTTAGAAGAGTAGTCAAATGTAGCAGCAGGTAAATAAGCATCTAAAAGAGTTAAATAAATATCTAAGAAATCGAGCTAAATGCTTTGTTAAAAAGAAATGTCTTTAAACACCTATTTATTTTTGCGTGCTGTGTAGCTTTGTTCCTTGGCCCCCTTTAAATACTTAATCTCATATTATTTTATTAGAATCTTTTTTTTTTTTTTTTTTTAAAGATGTTTTTTGGGGCTTTTTGCCTTTTATTTGGATAGTGACAGTGGAGAGACAGACAGGAAATGAATTGGAGAGAGAGATGGGGCAGGGTCGGCAAAGGAACCACAGGTCGCCTTAGCCCGCTGAGCCACAGCGCCTCCTTATTACAATCTTGTAATTGCTTTCCATTATGGGTCCCGCCCACTCTGCCATTCCTCCCACACATGCTGCAGCTGGCCCCACTGCCCATCAATCACTGGCCCCACTGCCCATCAATCACTGACCCCACTGCCCCACCAATCACTGGCCCCACTGCTCCCCAGTCTACTTCCACTCAGCTCTGTGCATGGGGTGCAATGGGCACCGGGGCTAAGGGGCACGTAATGCTGAATTAGAAGAGGGCAGCGTTGGGGAACGGGAGCATCTGTCTGAAAGATGGTCTGTGTGTGTGTGTGTGTGTGTGTGTGTGTGTGTGTGGTTATATGTACCACTGCCAGTTTGCATGGGTCAAAGAAGGTTAAGACTCATATAGTGGCTGCATGCGATGCCGAAGCCAGCCAGCCAGACAGACAACTGGACGTCTTTATTCCTCTGCTGTCAGAGAGCATGCTAGATTGGTCACACTGGGGGAAAGGTCAGGATTCTTGCTTGGTTCAGGGGGCTATGCTCTTATTCACAGGGCCAAGCGGATGGGAAGCCTGTCTCTGGTGTGGCCCCTCCATGCTCCCGTGCTATGGCATCTCTGTGAAGTGGCCGCACGGCAGGTTAAGCTACGGGCCAAGGAGCCGTGATTTATTAGTTTTGTGATCACCATGTCTTCAGAAGCACATTGTGAACAGTAGGACTTCATTATTGAGGCAGCTATTCTGCATACACCCCAATGTGTTGTTCATATCTTAAGCAGAAATCGTAGAGAGTTTTCATAGCTTCATAGCTATCATTGCTGTGAGTATTGTCACTCACGTCAAATCGCAATTGTTTTACATAAACCGGTCATTTATTGTCATTCAACCCCATACAGCAGCTACATACAAAATAGGAAATGTGTTCCTCGTGGTGCCACATCGGAAGACACATAGATTATTCAAATACTATAAGTATATGTACATGGTATATTATATATCGTCTAGTGTCTATTGTCTTAATGCCCATCATGTGTCCATACTAATTCTTGCACTGTATGTATGTATACTAATGGATGTCTATGTTGCTTGTCTAGAGAGCAAAACACCTCCTACAAATATGTTGGAGTGACGTAAAGCAGCCGGTTAAACTTTAAAGGAGGGAAATTGATCCTTGTATGCAAAGTCTAACCTGCCTCCATAAACTCTGGGGGGGTATACTACACCCGTGCCTTGTAGCCATAATGGCATGTAGTCATGCAGTGGTGTTGCTGTAACGGCTTGTGATGCTGCTAATGTGAATGGGCAATTTTTTTTTTTTTTGTCTGTGAAACTCATACACAGAGACGTGCAGGACACCAAATAGCTGTAAGGGTCGATGTATGCAAGCTTGCAGGAGATATGTGGGGTAATCTGCCACAGTTTTTATGCCACAGCAGTTTTTATGACACACACACATACACAAACATATACACATACATACACACAAACACTTACATACACACACAAACACATACACTGTACACAAACACATAGAAAAACCTCCCTGTCATGGCCATGCATATTGAACCACCCCAGACTATCCCCCCACCCTCCCCAACCCAGCCCAGTCTAGCCTAGTCTAGCGGAGGGCAGCTCTGACCCGTGCCTGCTGACTCCTGTGGCCGTGGGATATATGCTGCTGCCGCTGAGTAAAAATAGCCTCCCAGGATGTGTGGAGTAAGTGATGAACTAAAGAACTCCAATGTAGCAATTAGAGCCGCGGGGGCCGTTCTCCTGGCCGCTCACAGGCAGAATGTAGGTCAGCCTTGTTCCACTGGCCCGCCGACAGAGCGCACGAGAGAGATGTGCCGATGGCCGGGCCAGAGATGCATAGATTAGATAATATTAGATTAGATTAGATTCAATTTTATTTTCATTACACATGTATGAATACATGTGAATACATGTGGTAACGAAATGCATGTTTAGCATCTAATCAGAAGTGCAAAGAGCAGCAAGTGCAAAATATACAGTATAAATTGTATACAGTATAGACAGTATGTACAGTATGTATAGTTAAGAGCAGTATTTACAATGGTATACAGGTATGTGCAAATGAGAGCAGCAGAAGACAGATGTAAATACAGAGAGACAGAAAGAACGAGTGCAGCGTCGATGCCAGTGATGTCAGGCAGATTAGACGTGAGTCTGCAGTAGGGCTGTACGATTTTGGCAAAAATCTAAATTGCAATTTTTTTCAACCAATATTGCGATTGCGATTTTTCACAATAAAAAGCACAAGCACCAAATATGTTCCATTAATATGCATATTTGTACACAATGCCTAATTAAAAATAGAAAATGAACTACCCATTAATCAGCATATTTATTCAAGAGAATATCTTGTTGCGTTCTTGTAAATGTCCTTGTTTAACCTAGTGCAGAGTGTAGCAAACAAACAAGTCTATGCATTAAGTCTATGCCGTTACAAAACCAAAAAAATTGCGTGCCTCTGCGATTTCGAAATTGCGCTTTTCAAAATTGCGATTATATTGCAAATGCGATTAATTGTCCAGCCCTAGTCTGCAGATCAGGTCTCGTTGCGTGTAAGTGAAGTGCTCTCACTCTCCCCCGCCAAAGTGCTGCCTGTGTTCATGAAGCGCCTGTCATTGGCTCCCTCTGCGTTTCCCTCCATTTCAAAGGCGAGCCGCTAATCTGATGAGTCTCTGTGTCCCTGTCATCTGATCAAACAGAAATTGTGAGAGTCTTGTGTTTCTTTACAACGAGTTGAAAGCACTCTAGTGAAGCGCACTCAAAAATCTCTTTTGATCAGTATAGCCTCGGCTCTGACAGCAAAGGCGAGAATGGAAAGATGTTGGAGAGCAACGAGCAATGAGCCCGGCTCAGGAGCACTGGGCTTTAAGTCACACTGTGTCAGAGCGGTGATAGGAGTGTACAGGATGTTTATATTTCCAACAGGGGCGATGCTCTCAGGGGACTGGGATGGTTTCATCTCCTCTGCCATCTGCTTATTTTTCATCTTCCTCAAGCGTGCGCAAACACACACACACACACACAAACACGCACACACACACACACACACACAAACACGCGCACACACACACAGACACACACACACACACACACACAAACACGCACACAGCAGCTGTATTTGTTGCTTTCACAGCTACCTGTTGTCATGGACCATATTACAATCAGTTTTACTCTTTTTGCGATGTTTCCCCAAGTCTGTACCCATCACTGGCACTGAGATTGAGTTTAAGGCTTTGCCGATCCTCAACACGCCTCCATAAAAATATTCCTCTAAACTAAGCCATAGACATTTACACTGAGAGCTGAGAACATGCAGTATGCCTGTTTTGTACTCCAGTAGTGTTGTACGTACTGTGCCAAACGGATAAAGGTTGAGTAATAGAGATTTACACACACACACACACACACACACACACACACACACTGGATTCTTTGAATGTGCAGAGGCCCATAGGGCCCATGCTCACTGCATGGCCAGTGGTGGGGAGTGCAGGTTTGTGCGAGCTCACATGCTCAAGTGTTCAGGGGAAAATGAGATAATTCCCTTAATCCTATTTCTGCGCAAGTCCTGCGTAAACCTGAAACCCACATGGAGCTGTGCCACTACCTCACACACTTGCTCGGGAAGGCAGATTTATTTTATTGCTCTGTTCCAGTGAATTGGCTGCTTCATGAGAGGGGCTAGTAGAAGATTGCACTGACCAGTGGGGAGTGTAAGAGGGGTAGAGGAGTAGGCCGACTGAGTGAACATTTGGGTGGGTAGAGCACCAGGAAGAGTCAGGGAAGAGAGAGCAAGCCAAAGCCATGTGGACCAGATGGACATGACTGTGTCTGTCTGGGACTGGGTTGGTGGCCAGAGGACTTTTTAGCATGTGGCTAACGGAAGCACATTCTTGTTCCAGGAGACAGCAGCGGACGTCAGCCGGAGTAGGGGGAGGAGGGAAGGGCCAGAACCCTCAGCAGCCGCAGCAGCAACAGTCACCGCAGCAACAGAACACTCAGCAGCAGCAACAGCAGCAGCAGCAGCAGCCAACGCCTCAGCAGCAGAGCCAGCCCCAGGGCAGTGAGCAGCATCAGGGGGGCAGTGCCAAGGCCAGCGGTCGTCCCTACCAGGGCCCCGGCCAGCGCCCACACCACGGCTACAGCCAGAATCGCCGCTGGCACCATCCCCAGAAGCACCAGGGCAACACGCATCAAGGAGCCTCGCCCAGCCACAAGGGGGCGCCGCGCAATGCCAAAGACTGTGAGAATGTGCGGACGGAGGAGGAGGGGGGAGGTGCGGACAAAGACAGGGCCCCCAGGGAGCAGGGGCCCCTCAAAGAGGCCCCGTCCGAGGGGCCCCGAGTTAGCCTGCTGCAGTCATCCAAGGAAAGGTTGAGGAGGAGGCTCAAGGAGAAGGTAAAGCTCTTTAATGGCTTTAGTGTCAGCCGCCATCAGCGTCACATGTCAGCCTTGCTAGGACCTATCTGACGCACACACAAACTCTCTCTTCTTTCTCTTCTCTCTCTCTCTAACAACATTCTCTCTCTCTCTCTCTGTATATCTCTCTTTTTCTCTCTCTCTCTCTCTCTCTCTCTTTCTTTGTCATGCTCTCTAGGAAGCTCCCATTAGTATGCTGTGTATTGGACAAACACAGCCCTGAGGAGTGTGTAGCCTTGCACTTTGTCCTAACTGCTAGCCACTGTGCGACTATCACGTCGCTTTTTTTAGTTTAGCTTTTTAGCTTTAGTAGTCATTTTAGGTCCACATTAAACATGTGTGCCTTTGTTACAACATGTACTGTATGTTTACATGTCATCGCAGCTTGAGCGTCTAAAAAACCTGGACCGAGCTACAAAACTCTTCAAAAATAGTTGCGTAGTATCTAGCCACATTCAGTTAGGACAGTCCAATACAAAATCTGATTTTGCAATCTGATTTTGTCTCACATATTCGGCGGCATCGCTTGCAGTTAGGACTTCAATCAATCAACGCTCCAATCATGCACATGTTTGAGCCCTGTGTCATTAGGCTAGATCCCTACATCAGGATTCAAGGAGCTTTCAACTTGTTATAGGCTATTGTCTTTGGTTTAAGATTCAAAAAATGAGTTGGCACTTCTGTGTGTTTGTGTGCGTGTGTGTGTGTGCGTGCGTGTGTGTGTTTGAGTGATTGTGTGTGTATGTGACAGTGTGTGTTTGTGTGTGCTCTGTGAGAGCAAGGACAAATGGCTGAAGCGGCAGCAGTGGCTGGCTGGAGCTTTCCGCTGTGTGCTCATTTCTGAACTGCTGCTCTCAACACCTCAGGCTTCCACCCCACTAACCCTTTCTGTGTGTGTGTGTGTGTGTGTGTGTGTGTGTGTGTGTGTGTGGTTAAATGCAGAGATATGTGTCTTTTTGTGTGCACATTCATTTTTGTCTTGTGTCTGGTGATATTCCTTGGTGTGGTGTATTGGGAAGTAGAAACAGCCCTTCTGTCCACGGTGTTCACAGACCTGAAGCAGAGGCTGTTGCTGAGTCCAACTGGGTCTGCGTTGCTTGCTTCCCATCCTTACACTTTTACCAATAGTGATGCGTCTATAATGAATACCCTACCAGTGACATACAGTCAATGTCTCCTACCACACAATGCATTGTATTGTGAATGTGAACTCTGAATGTGAGCTGAATGTGTGATATGGTGTAATTTTGATTTGGTTTTTAAATGTATTGCCATTTTAGCATCTGCGGCGATAAATGGCCAAAGTGGTTAGAAATACAATTAGAAATACAAATTACATATCATGAAAACAACCCAATACTCGATTTTTTTTTTTATTTTACTTTTTTTTTTTTTTAATTAATACAGGATGTCTTTGCTTGTCTACAGAGCAAAACATCTATCAGATTAAAATTCCTTGTGTGGTAAATGCAAGTATACTTTTGCAATAAAAACTGATTCTGACGTGTTTGCCTGTTTCCTTTTTTCTGTCTTCCCCTCCCCCCGCATGTGCTCTGTGTGTCTGTCCTGCGTGTGTGTTCTCTCAGGAGGAGGTCCCCGTGCTGCCCGCTGCCCCCCAGCGCAACCGCATGGACCGGCTGCAGGAGCTGCTGAACAGCATGCGCAGCAACAGCAGCGGCGTGGACGGCCAGCTCAGCTCCTTCATGGAGGAGGCCCAGAACTCGGCCAGCTCCGAGGAGATGCTGGAGGAGATCGTGCGCACCATCTACCAGAAGGCCGTCACGGACCGCAGCTTCGCTGCCACCGCTGCCAAGCTCTGCGACAAGATGGCGCTCTTCATGGTCGAGGGCACCAAGTTCCGCTCTCTTCTCCTCAACATGCTACAGGTGAGAGAGAGGGAGAGAAGAGAGAGAGAGAGAGAGAGAGAGAATAAGCGATGCCTTTGCCTTGAGCGCAGACCATAGAATAGAGAGTATTAGAACAAAGATGAATCAAAGGTGTTAGGAAAAACTAGTGTGTGTTGGTTTAGTAAGAAAGGAGTCCTGAGTCCAAATTAACAATGAGTGCAGTTTATTTGGTGAAGAGCAAGTATACAGCAAATCACAAGTAATGAAATGTATTCTTGCTGCGTTGGGCATTTGGGTAGCTCTGTTGTGTAAGCAGTGATGCCAAGGATAGCCTTGCCACCATGTGACACTGAACTAGCATGAGCCTGCAGGTGAGACCCAGCACCGGCCTGGCGCATATGACAGTGGCAGCATGACACGGCACATTGTAGCCCCACGTAAGCTGGCACGGAGCGGCGCCCTTCTCCGTGGGGAAAAGAGGAGCGTGCCACGTGATCCTCGCAACACGCCGCAGGCCCCGGCGCAGACTGGACGCTGCAAAGCAGCATGGGTCTGTGGAGTTCCAGCCAGCTACGCTTCTGTTCACTTCTAGCTCCCCTCCCTTCGGACGCAAGCCTAGCCTGCTTCTCGTTCTCTCCACACACTGAGCCCAGACCAGCCGGGAAAAGCTTTCCTCTCATGCGCTGTATAGCTTGTTTACTTGGTGCAATGTACTATGTTGACATTTCTTTAAAATCCACACACACTCACACCTACACACAAGAAAAGCTACATACGCATCTCATCCGCCCCCCCCCCCCCACACACACACACACACACACAGACATGTGTGAATGTAGTTAGATTTCAGTGAGATACACACACACATACTCAAACACAAGAAAAGCGACATATCATATCTGCCCACACACACACACATACACAGACACACATGTGTGAATGTAGTTAGATGTCAATGACACACACACACACACACACACACACACACACACACACACAAGAAAAGCTACATATTCCTGCCCCCTACACACACGTGTATGAATCGAGTTAGACGTCAATGCATGTCAGAACACATGTCTCATAGCGCCTCTCAGCAAAGAGCACCAATGAGTCCCAGTGGGTACGGTTCAGGCTTCCTCAGCCCATTGCCATGTGTCTGGCCATCTGAGCAGGGCCTGGTGTGTTGTTTAGGCAGCTGAGGCTGAAACGGGCAGAAACTTAAGGCTTGCATGAGGGTTGGCACCACCAAGTTCCTTTGCGCTCAGCAGGGCGCCGCTTCTACTGCCTCCACCCTGATGCCAGACCCAGACGGCGGGCCAGACATCACCTCCTAGGAGGCTGGGTGTGTGTTTTTACGGTGGGCTGTGTAAGGGGGGGGGGGGGGCTGACAGGCACGCCACTCTAAATGTCAACCCACCTGCTGCCTGTGGCGCTGCCGTGTCTGTGGCTGAGTTCCCTCTTCCCTGCCCGTGCTTGTCTCCAGGACTTCCCCCTTCTCTCCCTGTGCCTCCTGATTGGCTCCAGTACGTCTCCCTTCTCTCTCCCTGCCCCCAGATTGGCTCCCCCAGCTGCCGTGGGCTTATTCATCTGAGCCGTGTGGCACCAGCGCTAATTAAGCGAATCGTAAGCACGTCTGACGCTACTGTAAAATGCAACTTGGCTGCCGCAGAGCAAAAGAACACCGTGTTCTACATTCGGAGCTCACTTACTGGGTGATATGTGTGAGATGGTTTGAAAGGGCTTGGTGACTGAGAACGGTGTGGTGATGTAAAAGGTTCCCTCAGACCAGTTCCAAGCATCGATATTTGCTACAAAATGACAGCTTAGCTGCTAAGAACTGAAGAGACTGAAAACCTGCCCTAGGCAGTTGGGTTAGCCCTTTGAGCCGTCGGAACAGCCCAAGGTTTCTTCCTCTACCATAACAAGTAAAAACAAAAAACGCTGCTAGGGAGTTTTTCCTTGCCCCTGTTGCTCATTGGGCCTCTTGTGTTAAGCGCTTTGTGACATGCCTTTTGTAAAAATGCGCTATATAAATAAAATTGAATTGAATTGAATTAAGGGGTTCCAATTACGTTTGCTCAGGGTCCAGCTGATCCCGTCTCCATTTGCTCACTGCAGCCACTAACACTAGCTTTGAACCCCGTTTAGTAGTGTGGAGTAATAGATCTCTTTTGAAACTCTGTGAAAAGTGAGGGAATATTTTTGCAGTGTTGTGAGACTGGAGCTTAGAGTCTTATCGGACATACTAGGAAGTCGGTGACCACACAACAAGAGCTCCAACACAATGTGCACGTCTTTCTTTCAACCCTGGGCCACCTCTCTCTCCCTCTTTCTCTCTCTCTCTTTCCCCCTCTGTCTCCCCTCCTTTCCCTGCTGCTCCTTGCTTCCTTTTCCTCCCTCAAGTCCTGACCTCCCTAGTCAGCCTGTGTGTGTGCTTTTGGCAGTCAAATGTTAAAACTCTCACTCTATCTCTCTCTGTCTCCCTCTCCCTCTCTCTATATATCTATCTATCTATCTCTCTCTCTATCTCTCTCTATCTATCTATCTATCTATATCTCTCTCTATCTATCTGTGTATCTCTCTATCTATCTCTCTCTCTCTCTCTCTCTCTCTCTCTCTCTCTCTCTCTCTCTCTCTCTCTCTCTCTCTCTCTC
>JAGFZM010002268.1:0-26415 GCA_017657215.1 Limnothrissa miodon
CTGATGATATGCTGGACATGTCTAAGAGATTGATTGACAACGTTCTCTGTGCGTTCAGTTCTGACCTTGGCATATCTGAAAATGACTCTTGTGCTGGGGTCAAGATTTACAAGGCCTATAGGTCCATCTATAGAGACCTTGTAAACAAATTTGGTTCAGAAAACCTTTTGTCAAAAGCAATGGAGTCTCAGGATCTGTCTTTTGAAGAGGCTGTGATTGCGTCATTAACAAATGAGATGATACAAACCAAGACTCCAACTGAGCCAGTTTCGTGTCCTACATCCAATGAGGAGAAGAAACAGGAAGTCAGAAGGAAGCCCAGGCGCAGCATATTTTCTCTCCTTCCTAATATGCCAAAGATACCTAAGATGTTAAAGATACCAAAAATGTCAAAGATACCAAAGATGTCAAAGATGCCAAAGTTACCAAAGATTAATCTGAAGGTAAATATCATGCATGCTAATTAATTAAATCCAATGTTAATGAACAAACAAGACAACAAATTAAGGTTTTCTTTTATTATCAGTTTCAATTGTTTAATTGTTTTAATTATCAGAAATTCAAGATTACTCTCAGGAAAAATAACCGAGACTCAAACAAAGGTCAAACTACAGAAACAGTCTCATCTACAACAGGTAAGCACTTTAGGCCTTCTTCCTTTCATTAAACCAATGTGTCAGTTTAACATGACATATTATTACTAATATTAAACACACACATTTTTCTTTTAACTCTGTTCATTAGTCTCTGGGTTTTGTGAAGAAAAGACTCATAGATGCAACCCATTCGCCAGGATGATTTCTGCACTGACTAAGAAGTCAACTTCATCTTAAAAACCTAAACATTTTTTCTCCAAAATGTTCAAAACTTGTTTTTTACTTCTAATAAACTTCTGAGCATTATGTTTGTTTTTTTTATTATGTTTGTTTATTTATTATGTTTGTTGTTTGAGTATTTGTCTGTAGTCAGTTGCATTTATAGTGGAATGCTCTTACACCTTAGATATAGACCTTTTTGTCAGGCCACATGATATTCCATGAAGGTCTTGCTTTCTGTTAAGCAGAAATGTACAACCAAGAGTATTAAGGAATTTAAAAAAGTATTTACACAATCTCTGATCTATTTATTGTAAATTTAATTACAAATATTTACCCATCCAATACAGCTTCTTATTAATTTCTTCAAAATATCACATAGAAACGTGGTTTTCACACTATGCTGAGGCTGATCTTGCCTGGGTGTAAACGAATGTTTTCATCAACCTATAACAGAAAGTCCATAGCTTTCATACACCATCTACTGTCTGCATTGTAGAACTACAGCGGAGGGTCAATATCTTTACAACCAAGAATAATGACAGTCTGCATATCAATGTAATGCAACATATTACAGTTAAGCCATTGTGCTCAACCTGTAAACATATTCATTTTGCTAGCCAGATTATATTGTCTGTTACTCATCTGTTGTGTGTGTGTGTGTGTGCATGTGTCAGGTGCTGGTGAGACACTGTTCTAATGGGGATGAGCTGAGAGGGAAGTTGGTGGAAACTGAGGTCTATCTGGGCGGTGAGGGCAAGGCCTCCCAATCGGCTGGCGGGAAGCGCACGGAACGGAACCTGGCCATGTTCATGAAACCCGGCACCATCTACGTCTAACCGATCTACAGTATCTGTAAGAGTTATTTTTTAAGTTATTTTAAGTTTTCTTCTTCTCTGCCCTTGTAGCCACATACCATAAAATAGGCCTTCTCATAAAGGCACATAGCATGCTCAACACTCAAACTCAAAGGGTTTCCCTGCATAGGTGCAGGGGCTACGTAACTCTTATAAGAAGGAGGTAAGAAGAGAAATGGGAGAATTTAGCACAAAAGATAATAGTCAATAGTAACCCTGACACTTACCCTGGTGCTATGGGAAACCAGACTGAAAGTGGGCGTTAAGCTGATTTATGGTATCTATATTTAGTGTTTGTTCTCTCATTAAACCTCAACAAGGAATCAAGGAATTTTATTGTCACATACTTTTTTTAACGGTGTAAACAGGATGTATTGTTATGGTATTCAGTGTAAATTTGTCTGGCATTAAAACTGAATCAGAGTGTTAATATGAGTTATCACATTGAGCTTCAGCAGCAGAGCTGTGGTTGGAGGCACTCTGGACTCTCACTTTAAGAGCGTATCTGAGATGACCTTGTTTGGGTGGTTGTGGTATGTACATGCTGACGGTACAATATTGGTATTAACTGAAGTCCCACTAACTTAAATTTAGTTACTGCTAGTTAAATTAACAGAAGTTCCATTAACTTAAAGCGCTTTATAAGTAAATTAAAAGAAGTTCAATTAACTTAAAATTATTGTGAAATTAACAGAAGTTATATTAACTTTAAGTGTTGAGAGAAATGACAATAAAGAACACTTGACTTGATACCGGCTACTTTGTTTTACCTGAGTACTAAATGTATTCCACAGCACCTTGGCAGCCATCTTTGATTGGGTCAGTGCAGTCTGATGAGATGGTCAATAGGCGGAGCTAGATGTGTCATGTTGAGGCACTTCCTCTCCCAACCTCCCTGCTCATAAAGGAAAACTGTTGTGATAATATCCCTACTCCAGAGAAAATAAACTTTAATTCAGATGTACTTTTTTCTGCATAGGGCAGCTGTCTGAGCTGTCTGTCACAGTTTGATGGTGGACAAAAACCTCCGTCACTTTGAGCTATATCATGTAAATAGCCATTAGACATGGACAATGAATCTAGCGGAACAAGCTCCTTTGCACTCCGTTAACTAACATGGAGCATCTGGATATAATGATGTATTTATGGTTTATTAGGGTTTTGCATTGATGTGTCCATGTTTTGGTGCAATTGTCTAAAGCATGGGAGTTTAGATCATTATCACATACACGCAGACTCTCAGACACGCACATTCCTTTCTGTTCCACTTGCAAACCGCTTTAACCAGACCTTTCAGTCATCGCCAGCATACTCATATTACCACAATCACAGTCCCATCATATACCTAGACATATTTTCTGTGTATTGTGTAACCTGACCAGATCAGTTTTTCCAGTTTTACCATTATGACAGCTGCTAAGAGCAGACACCAGGCAAGGATGAAGGTTAAAAATATACATTTAATTTATTGTACATCCAAGTGTATAAAACATATTGAGAACAATTAACATCATTTCCTCCAAATGACACTGGGATCAGCACCAGTTAGTCCACAAGAGAGCAAGTAATTGCACAAAACAGTCTTCACAGCACCAAATCAGATTGCACAGGTGAGGTCAGATTCTACACAGCAATCTTAAGCAAACACTCACAACAGCACCAATGTGACAACAACCATAAGCCCTGCTCTCCCTGTACATTAAGTGTCGGGTAAGGCAGAAAGACTATAAGGAATGGGTTGACAAACAAATAAAAAGAAACAAACTTACTAACCAGCGCCGTGGAGCCAGAATAGTAGCAACATACCAGCTGATTTTCCCATCAGTGACTATCCAGGTTGCTGGCTAGCAAGACAAAAGAAACCACACTCTACAGGTTCAATCAAACAAAACCAACCAAGAGGAACAGCGATTGCCACAACCTTTTCACTCGTCCTCATGGGTAATGGCCCAATTCCCAGCAAGGTCTATAACACAAAAAACATTTCAGGTACTTTATACCTTCGGTTCTCTGAAAAACACGCAGCACAGGGACGAAGTCAACTGAGGCCCTTCATGAAGCGCGAGACGAGAGGATGCGTACCAGGGCAGATCTCTGCATAGCCTAGATGGCAAGCGGAGATAGCCGCGAGGTATACCTTCAGCGTGGAGGGTGTGCGCCCCTGGTCAAACACGTGTTGCAAAAAAACGAGCACATCGGACACAGGGCAAACGAGCGGCACCACGCACTGAAAACACGCCATTTCAGCGTGTACAGAGCCCTAGCAGAAGGAGCTCTGGCACTCTGAATCGTTTCCACCACAGCGGCGGTTATACCGTATTCCATGAGGCGCGCCCGTTCAGGTGCCAAGCCGTTAGTCTTGGTTTTCGCCAGTGCTATCCACATGCGCCTGGAGATGGTGAAGACGCGCTTGGGGTCTGACTGGATTGACTTCGCCCTTGTCTATGAGCTCCTGTTGCACAAGGGGGCTGCAGGAGTGAGAGGCTCTGAGGCGTCCGGTTGCGGACAAAGCTCTGCAGGGAGCATCTGAGGCGCCCAGGGCAGACGCCCCCCCCTCCCCCTGCAGAGGCCCAGGTGGGTTGATGTAAAGAGAGGGTGTCTGCCGACTTAAGTCGGGGCTCATAGCCCTGGGAGGGCTTATGTTGTGAGAGCGTGTGCAATGTGCTTGTACAAGTGCTAGTGGAAAACACGTTGTGTCCAACGGCATTGAAGGCGATGGAATCAGAGAGGACCGCTGAAGCGGCGAGGAACGCCTCGGGCGGGGAACCGCGGGGCGGAGACTCGTTGAGGGGGCAGAACAGCAAGGCAGAGTCGTTAACGGGCCGAAACTGCGTGACGTCCTCTGCCGCACACACCGGAGCTGTACTGAGGATGGAGGTCCCCATAAGAGATGCGGGAGGTGGGCTGCGCGCACAGGCAAAAGGTGGCAAGTGGGGTGCGCGCCCTCTTGGGCAAGACGGGCTGGAGAGCCTTAGATGCCGTCTTCATCTTCTCCAGCCGTAGATGTCAGCGTGCGCCTTCCACATGGCGGTGGCGTCCTCCACAATTGTGGGGTGGTCTGGGAGCGGTCGAAGGGGCCTGGATGCCTGTGAAGGGATCAAAATGGCAATCCGGATCCAGCTGTGGCAGTGCTATGCCCAGCCTAGCTGCAGCCAAAGTCGCCATCTTGGCTAACTCACGGGCTAGCTTAACTGCGTGAGTGCCACGAGCATCTGGGTGATCGGCAATATCTTCACCTATTCCAGGCTCGGAGAAGACGCTCTGACGGCCGGGGAGAGGAGAGAGCAGGCGTGACAGAGCTCCAGGGTCGAGAGGACTAGGAACACGTGGTCTGCCCCCAGGCAAACCACGCAGCCTGCGTGACGGTCTGTCACAGCCATAACCTGTCTGCAGGTCGGGTAGCGGGGAAGAGATGGTGCCATCCAAGCGGTCTCAGGGAAGACGAAGGCTTGGATGCTTCTTGGGGCTTCAGCTTTTAAAAAAGCTTTTGAGGTGGGCTAACTAGCCGAGCAAGGGTAGCAGTAGAAAGAAAACAGCGGGCAAGCAAGCAGGGTTACTTATAACCTATCTGACGTCACGCTGAGCAAATGCCAGCTTTTTTTTAAAGGGTTGGTGTTAGTTAAATTCAGCGGAATAAATCATGAAGCATGCATTACCTATTCTATCCGTTTTCGGCTAGAAGTGAAAGAGAACAAACTGTTACCAACATAATTTATACATAAAACAAACATAAAAGAACCGGTTAAGAGAACGAAAACAAAACATTTTGATGTTTTGCTAGGAATAGAAACAAAACAAGAAACTTTTTAAGTTCCGGATCAGAATCGTATACCGAAAATAATGGTGACCGGTTATTTTTTGTTCATTGATTTGTTTTTAAGATATTTTTGGGGACAGTGGAGATTGACAGGAGGTGAGTGGGAGAGAGAGATGGGGCAGGATCGGCAAAGGACCTCGGATTGGACTCGAACCCGGGTCGGCAAATTCATGGAATGACGCCTTAGCTCACTGAGCCACGGCTCTTCTTCCCTCTCTATGATTAGCGGCCCGCTTTTGACCTAGACACTCCTTTTGGCCAATCTAAGTATCTACAGTGCCCCTGGGATGGCACACAGTGCAAACTACAGTGCTCATATTACAGTAAAACGGTGCCACACCTTTTGTCTCAGAATTCTCAGAAAACTGTTTTTTTTTTCTCTTTCTTTCCAGCTTGTTTACACACAATGCAATCAGCCATGCCAGGTTTCCTAAGCAATACAAGTCCAACAACATTCACTGCATTTCATCAGATTATAATGATGGGAAACTCCTGCAATCTTTCTTCACAATAAGCCCTGCTAATGTACAAAGCTTGGGTTTGCACTATGGTACATACAGTATAAATTATATGATTTTCTAACCAGCATGAGCAGTTACACAAAAGCGTTTAAGTCTCACCATAACTCTTGTAAACGACAGCAACACCTCAAAAGCTTTGTTTACATTTTCAGATTTAAAAAACTGTAGCATTTGTTGACTCAATTTGAAGAGAACGTGTCATGACCAGTAACACTAATGCCAGGTGGTTGTGGATTGAGTAAACCCCACCTGCAACCCCAACACTGGATAATATTATAGCCTAGTACTGTACAGGATAGTACAATAGGTTATACATTTATTTTCAGAATTACAATGCTTTCTTTTGCCCATTGCATAACGATCATTTCATAACTATTCATAACTTTCATAACTATTCATAAGCATTTTAGTTACTGTATGGACCTCTTTCTACAGGCCTGCATATACACAAATAAATGTATGCAAGAGTACTGCAGAAATGTCCGTATTTTAATACACCTAAAAAAACACTTGTCCTGTGAGGGTAGTTTTGTCACTGCATTCTGGCAACAGGCCAAAATATGGTTCTCAATTTGGATCACGCAAAAAGCCTTTCAGGAAGTAAAGCAGGAGAATATGTTCAGAGTCACACTTTAGTTCAGATGCACTCGGCTGCACACCAGACAGCATGTCTCTCTATACTTTTGTTCTGCCTTTGCTAATGGCCTTTGCTCTAACCGATGCTAATCGTTTATGGGGCGAATCAGTGACTTATTACCCTAAAGGAGTCTATTCAGATTGGTTTCAGGTATTTTTTTATTTATTTTTGTCAATTTCACGTCTGATCTTTTTTTCAAGCACATCATTCTTCAAATCTAGGTATGATTCTTTATTTCAGGTAGAGGTCCATTTCAAACAAACATTTGACAATTGTGAGTATTTGAACTGGACTTGTACTGGAAATTGCGGCTACAGTCAAATCCAGGAACAAGGTGTGATCTACAACACAGATGGGAGGAATGCAGTCAATTACAACTGGTGCCAGACTGAAAGAGTTGTGAGATATTTGACGCAACAATCATCATTTGCGCTGAGGTAACTTGCTCTAAAGTAATTCTAGGCTCTTAATCACTGTAGGATGTGTTGTAGCATTCACCATTTGGTTTATGGTTACAGAGATACAGGTTGTTGTTTGGCAAACCTGAATTCTCCCTGGTCCCTAAATATGAATATCACAATTGGAGTCAACAGACCCCCACTCACTACCAGCATATCGTTTCTCAGGTAATACTAACTACTAGTTTCATTATTTTCATCATAATGACATTAATCATTTAATTGGTTATGTACCATAATATTTAATGATTCTTTCAAGTGTCCCTCAGAACTGCCCTCGATCGTTCAACCTGATAATGTTTGACCCAGACAAGGACAAAATTTTATGTTATGCAAATAATTTCACTGGTGCTGACTTTAGCCTGAGTTCCACCACAATCAAAGATAAGGTATCTACTTTCCCACATTCTTCAACCATTTTCACCCCAGTATTTAACTCAAGTATCTACTCTGTGAGTGGAAGCTCAACACAAACAGATGTTTACATGCACAACATTGTGCTGTTTTATTACACCATTACAATTATGTATATCTGATTATTATTTTTATTTGTTTATATTTATTTTTTTTATTCCAAATAAGATCAGGTGGTTGTGGATTGAGTAAACCCCACCTGCAACCCCAACACTGGATAATATTATAGCCTAATATTATTTACTCAATCCACAACCACCTGGGCATTAGTGTTACTGGTCATGACACGTTCTCTTCAAATTGAGTCAACAAATGCTACAGCTTTTTTATTCTTACTTCATACTGTAGGCCATTCCCATTTCTCTACACTATCTCTTTACCTCATTCTTCACCCTCTCTCTTTAATGCACAATAGACAGACAACACCTACATTTCACTACATTTTTTATCTTTTAAAAAAAGTATGTGACAATAAATATCCTTGAATCCTTGAATCAATTTTTTGTTTTATTACCCTATACAAACATTTTTTTTCTCCACAGGATTTCTGCAAAGTGAACTATATCAATGCCACAGTTGGTGTATATCTGGTAACACTGTATATATATGATGCCACAAAACAAAATATCAGTACCACACGTAGCTATCAAAACCTGCAGTTTACTGTCAAAGGTGAGCTTTACTAATGTCTGTGGGATTGGCGGCACAGCTGGGGGTGGGGAGGGGGTTGTTGGGTGGCATCTTTATTGTAATGAATTACTGATATTTTTTAATTTGTTGGGACTACAGCTTATAGTAAGAAAGGTCTTGAATTTCATATCCAAAAAAAATCTTTTAACATAGACTACTCTACATTTCCCCAAACTCAAACCAAACCTACATTTACATAGTCCAGTCAAAGATAGTTTGAAACCGTCTCTGGTCCAATCCCCTGTTGCTTCATGAATTTGCTAAGGGAGGCGGGAATTACAAATCGTTTAGTTCTAACCCATTTAAATGAGCCTGCAAATGACGCTCCTGCAGTGCTCCTGGGTCAATTTCAGACACACAAATTTGCGTACACTATTATTGAGCCTCAAAGAACAATTTCTGATGGTCAAAAAATGTGTTCTATGCCTCCTTTAAATATAGACTAAGGTACATTTCACCAAACTTAGAGATGTGATACGACGTTGATAACATTCCAAAAGCCTTTGGTGATTTTGGTGTCTATTCACTCTTTGAAAGTGAAGTTATTATCCCTTTGTGTTTTGCACTTTTCAAACGGCCCCTAAGCTTTTCTCTTATGGTAGATGGCTCATAAGGAGCAATGTCGTCCATATTTCTTTAAATACATATTGTTTGGACAAAAATTCGGTTGAAGCTCATTGTCTACTTTAATTCTGTTGAATAGACCTGTAATAGTGTTGGAAGATAATTATGTTTAAGATTTATTCAGCAGTAAATCTGTCATTTCTTTCTGACTTCAGTGAATTTCTGTGCGGTAAAAGGAATAGCCTAATTCCTAACCGTGAGAAATCCCAAAGCGGATGTGAGGCTGTGAGAAATTATTGAAATGAGTGAGTCCCACTGCCAATGCGTGATGGTTGAGAGCTCTGGTACAGACCTCTCTTGTCTCAGCACATGCACTCAATTGTTATGGTGTTTCACATTTACCGTATTGGCCCGAATAAAAAACCCAGGTAATTTTAGGGGAAAAAGTTTTTTAAAGACCAGGTTTTGTTTTCAACAGAAAATGTTTTTATTTGATAATGCTGGTTTTCAAGTCAAGTCAGTTTTTACTGTCAATTTCGTTACATGTACTAGACGTACAAAGGAATCAAAATGACGTTTCTCACTGTCCCTTGCGTAAATTAAATCGACAGGATAGAACAAAATATAAAGTGCATAGAAACAACATAAACTATGTTCTGACAGAAAAAAATACTCTATATCTAAAACATACTCTAATCACTATTCTTACCACTAGAGACAGACAAGACAGGACATACAAAACAAGTGTACAGGTACAGCAGGAATATATCCTAACCCATAGTAGCAGTATGTGCTGTTGTGAAGAGTCTCCAGGTCTGGGATATCTACACACATTTATAGGACTGTCAGTAAAACAGTGAAAAATACAAAAGTACTAAGGTACTAAAGTAATGGTTTGCAGTGCAAGTCAGATAATGGCAGCAGTGTTGTTTTCAGTGAGTTTTTTTTAAATATATTTAAATAGGCCTAATGTAACAAAAAATAGTCTAAACTGCACTTTTCAGATTGGCCCCTTTCAGCATGGTAAAAACTAGCTTGAAATTTACATGTAGGCGAGAGACAGTGTTGAAGTTTTGGTATGGTCTATTGGATAGGTTACCTTAACCTACCTACAATGAACAATGTTGAATTTTAAAGAATTTTAAATGTGGTTTGGCATTCTATAATCCTTTTAAGGACGTGTTTTATTTTGTGTCACCATAGTAAGTCGGCTAACTACTCCAGTAACTATGTAAATACTGTAGGAAAGACAGGAATGTGTCCGCTTGCCTCAAACTTTATCCTTGTTTGGATCCTAATGAAATATCTCGGTTAAACTAAATATGCTGCGCGCCAGACTGATTCAATGCAAACACTAAGAAAGATAAGGTATTGTTGTAGAAAAACTGTAATTGAGTAAAAAAGTATCGAGTGTCACATCTACGTCGTTAACATGAGTAGTCTAAATAACAATGCAAGGAAGAGGCTTTTATACCCTGTACAGTTATACTTCCCATCTATGGCATGTCATACATCCTATCCAACCAACTTCCCATCTATGGCATGTCATACATCCTATCCAACCTACTTCCCATCTATGGCATGTCATACATCCTATCCAACCAACTGTATTGATAATGCCTACATAAGGCCATTTCCCTTGGCAACTGAGACTGTCACCCTGCTCCGGCCTGACCCTTACCTTCGTAATTTTCCACGATGGTGCCAGTGTCTTGGTGTACAAACAACATGATTCCCAAAAACCAAACAGCATGCCACAGATGTCAGCCGCCAATCCAGTGGCGCCAGCAGAATATTTTTCTAGTGGGGGCCAGAGCAAATCTTAGGGTGGCATACCAAACTAAAGTCCATCATAAAATCTAATGCTATAGATTCTGATAATGTAATGATGTATACAAGATATTAGGTGCAGGTCAGTATTCAATGACTTTTGCTATTATCTCTTCAATATAGCACTCAAAAATACAATCCTGTTTATGATATGTCCCGTTTTCTTTTCATCATCACCCTAGGCAGATTCACATAGCCATTTCGCATTAGTTAGCTATGGTAGACTAACATTCCCGCTTAGCAAAGCTAGCATAAAAAACGTATTTAACAACGTTAATTTCAGTGACATAATATGAAAAACTCGTGGGCATATTCATGTATTACTGTACTACTGAAAATTGCCATTGTGTGACATCAGGCGCGTAGGAAGCAGTTTGACATTGAGGGGGGCCGAATCTGCACGGTGGCGCTATGGAGCGGAAAATTCACGGCACAACTTTGCTCACGCATATACATCTCATACATTGTTCTGCGATTCTTATAGCACACATTTTGGCTAGACCTAATGTGAGTTAAAGTTAGCCTACAGGCTAATAGTCCATATTCACTGAAATGCAAGATTAAAAGCGCCATTGTCGAGTAGGCCTACACTCAACAAGGGCGCGTCTTCTAAACAACAGCCCAATGGAACGAATGAGAAGCCTAATTTTGTTTACGTTTTTTGCGATTAGGTGGCAGAAAGGTCATACTTCCCTGGATTACAAAAAGTCGACCATAGTATACACGAAAAAGGCCACTGCAGGGCTGATGACGGCACATAGGGTAATAATTGAACGTTACCCTACTATTTAAACAAAACCTGTTAAGCCAACCAGTTGCAATAATAAAATAAACCAGCACGCTTACCTATTCTTATCCTCATCTCAGCAAACTCATGTTGGTAGGCTACTAATTTAGCAGCCTGAATATCCAGTTAGTTCCAATGCCCTATTCTTCAAAGTGTACGTGACACCCCATCTTAAAAGGTGCACATTCCTGCGTTATATCTGATGTTTTTGATCGTCGTTTGGATTATGATTGTGTGTATGTGGACAAGATCCAACAAGCTGTTTTCTAATCATGGCTGTATCTGGAACGAGATTGGCAGCGACTGAACATTAAGTCAGATCTATCAGTAGAATGGTTTAAGAAACCAAATCAAAATTATGCCGTCTCAACAACGTTGATAACTGCCACTGACCTCACTCCTCGCTGGGCTGCTGCTGACAAGGCTGGTTTTGAGCACATAGCCTAATTAATGAAGTCCCTATGACTTAACATTCTGTAAAACCGTACTTATAACTAACATGTCATTCACTGTGTGCATTGTTTTATCTGAGCATTGTTTCACCATAAAAGCAATTTTCTCTCCGGCCACTCAATTAACGTAGCTTCACACTTGTTTCCTTGCCTGCATACTGTAACTTTGATGCTATCTGTAAGCTCTAAAAAACGGCAGCAAATTAAGGTTTCCGATGGTCCAGAGCTACTAATAGTTTTTTTTTTAAATGACAGGAACCCTGCACTTACACTATTGACAAAAAAGGAGCGAATATCTCACTTTTTTTTCCGGTGGACGTCTATGATGGCTGGTAACGTTAGTTGATTATGCAAGGAGCAGACGTTGCATGGGTGGTGGGGGAGGGGGGTTGTTATGTGAAGTTTGCGAGGATGGCAAAAGCAGCGCTGCTGTTTGTATCTCCTCCCATTTCAACATTTTACATCGTGGATAATATAATCTAGTCTGCATTATATTTTCACAAATATGCATTATTAAAATTTTCTTAGGGGTGGCAAAGGGGTGGCTGAGGATAATTCTGGGGTGGCTGTAGCCACCCCTAGCCACCCCCTGGTGGCGCCACTGCGCCAATCATTATGTCTGAGCAACATGTCATTCAGACACACTTATTAACTGAAATGTATCATTTATCAATAGCACATTTTCTGATTACCATGTTGCATTATCAATTTAGTACAAATAAATTCTAATTTCTCCCTACAGTATATCCCTTTTCAGTCGGCCGTTATAATTTCGGTACTTGAGTACCGGTAACATTCAGTCTTATATCTCCGCCAAACAACGTCCTATCATAATTTAAAAAAAAACCTCCTCATAAACGTCACATCATAAGTTTCCAGTGATATCATTGGTTAAGTGGTTTGTGGCGGGAATTATTTTCACTACTTCAAGCTAAAATTCAGATTTGAAATGTC
This sequence comes from Limnothrissa miodon, assembly GCA_017657215.1. Lineage (NCBI taxonomy): Eukaryota > Metazoa > Chordata > Actinopteri > Clupeiformes > Clupeidae > Limnothrissa > Limnothrissa miodon. The sequence continues at coordinate 12,797 of JAGFZM010002268.1, forward strand.
AGTGCCTGCGGCTTCGGGAGGAGAAGTGGTACTGACAGAGACTACACATCCTTCATCTGAACGTCGTCTGAGAGAGACACTGCCAGATCAACTGAGGTAAAATGGCCTTTTTAGTAGTTGTTGTTATCAATAATCCAGGATATTGATGAAAAATACTTTTATTTTTGTTATTTTTATTGGGTAGAAATTTCTCCGTGAGCTAAGCCTGTAGCAGGTTGCGTTTGTGTACACTTCAGATGATGCTGAGATGATGACAGCGTTATTGCCTGATGTAAACAGACTTTTTATCACTATGTTTTAGAGTTGACAGTAAGTAATATAGACAATTAGTAGTACTACTACTGACATTTAAGAGATTTATTCATTTAAGAGATTTTGAATGAAATGCCTGTCAGGTAATATCAGACCAAATTGGCTAGCATTTTATTAGCGTTGCAGCGGAGATATATCGGTGGTTCATGACGCCTCTCGATTAGCCCAGCTTCTCTCTCCTCATGTCGCCTTGTTCTATTTTTCCGCTTTACTGTATTGAATTTAGACAGTTATTAGGGCTACTACTGACATATGAGAGATTTCTAGTATTTGTGATGAAATACACGTCAGATAACATTGCAGAAATATAGCTAACAGTGAATGCAGCCTCAGAAATATTTTTGTTTGCTGCTCATGATGCGTCTTGGTCAGCTTATCGCTCATGCTTTGTAAATACAACTGGCACATAAGCTGGTAAGAATTCAACTAACTTTATTACACCTTTCGTGACGTTACAGCCCCAGCTACGGTGGCCTCTTAGAGCCCTAATAGTGTCTCACAGGATATCCTTACATCTCCCTTCTTCAGTAAACAAAAACAGGTTCACTGTGCACTCTTTAAACATAAAAAAACAACTAAATAATAATTTGGTGCCAGAGGTCGCCAGTACTTAGCACACCGTAGGAGGACGGTCTTTACCACCGCCTCAGAGGACTTGAAGAATTACTTTAGCCTAACCTGAGCATTAGAACATGACTCAACCATAAGGCTGCACATTACTTGGTATCAACCATAAGGCTACACTTTACCTGATGTTAACACAGATATTAACTGATCATTTCCTTTTTGAAAGAGAAAAATAAATAAATAAAGAGATTAAATAAAGAAATAAAATAGAAAAAAAAAATATATATAAACTTATTATAGCTTCACTGTGTACTAATGAGCTTACAGCCATCTGCTATAAATTAAGTCTGTCAGGGGCTTTTCTAATGCGCTCTGACCGTCTCTCTGGCGCTGCCTCTGGCTCCGTCATGACGGGTGCATTCTCCTCTAAAACCTCTGGCTGATTGTCTGTTGCTGTTCCATGCTGTGCACATTTGTCCGTGTGCTCCTCTAATGAAGGAACTGCATTGCTGGCCTGTGTTTTAAGTAACTGCAACCTGTTTCGTCTGATCACAGCCCCGGTGTCCGTCTGAACTGCGTAGGACCTCGGAGTTACTTCATTCAGGACTGTTCCAGCATGCTGCCAGTCCTGTCTTTCTGTGTTGAAAACTCTGACTCTGTCGCCTGCCTGCAGAGGTTGCATTACTTTTGTTGTGCGATCAAAGTATCTCTTGTTTTTCTTTTAGTTTTTTCATGGACTCCAGCACAGGTGTGGAGACTTGTTTCTTCACTGTTGGGATCAGTGTCTGTAGTTGTCTGCCCATGAGCAGTTCAGCCGGAGATTTCCCACACGCCAGAGGTGCTGTTCTATAAGCCAGCAGAGCCAAATAAAGATCCTCACCATTCTCTGCTGCCTTTGTCAGAAGACTTTTTACTATTTGAACACCCTTTTCCGCCTTGCCATTTGCCTGTGGGAAGTGTGGGCTTACTGTGACGTGTTCAAATCCATACTCTCGGGCAAACTGCTTGAACTCCTGACTTACATACTGAGGCCCATTGTCCGAGACAACCGTTCCTGGAATGCCATGTCGTGCAAAGCTGGATTTCATTTGCTTAACAACTCCCGTTGTTGTTGTGCTTGTGAGCATAGCAATCTCAGGATTGTTGGAGTAGTAGTCGATCATCAGTAGATACTCTCTCCCTCTGAAATGGAACAGGTCTGTCCCAATCTTTTCCCAGGGGTGCTCTGCCCCCTTGTCTATGAGCATCGGTTCTCTTTGCTGTCTGTTGTGGAAGGTAAGGCAAGTGGCACAGTCATTGATCATTTCTGCTATGTCACGATTCATGCCTGGCCAGTAAACTGTCTGTCTGGCCAGTCTCCTTGTTTTCTCTATCCCCAAATGCCCTTTATGCAGTATTCGGAGGACCTCCTTCCGCAGCTTTGTTGGGATGACTATTTGGTCACCTTTCAGCAACAGGCCATCAGCTACCGCCAACACATCCTTGAATGAGTAGTACTGCGGGCATGCTTGCTTTGGCCACTCATTTCGCATGTGCCATATCACTTTCTGTAGCTGGCAGTCCACTGCGGTCTCCATTACTATTTTTTCTTTCAGGCTAGAGCTCATGGGTAGAGCCTCCACCACAGCATCCACATGGCCTCTTATGGCATCATATTCCTCTGTGCCGTCTTTGTTCAATCCTTGTGCAGTCCTAGTGCTGGCCCTTGACAGAACATCAGCCACTACCAAGTACTTTCCCGGCTTGTATGACAGTTCATAGGTATACTTCTGCATCATCATACGCTGGATGCGTGGCGTCATTTCATTCAGGTGTTTTTTGCTGATAGTTATGAGTGGCTTGTGGTCAGTCTCAAGTTCAATGTGTGGCAAGCCAAAAACATAAGAGTGGAACTTGTCACAGCCAAAGACGAGCCCCAGACACTCTTTCTCTATCTGTGCATATCTTTGCTCTGTTTCTGTCATGGATCGTGCAGCATAAGCCACTGGTTTCCAAGCCCCATCATGATACTGCAGCAAGACGGCCCCCAGTCCTTCTTTTGAGGCGTCCGTGGAGATTCGTGTCTTCTTACTTGGATCAAAAAAGGCCAACACTGGCTCTGTGCTTAAAATGTCCTTGATTTCTTTCCACTCTTTGTCATGTGTCTGGTGCCAGGACCACTCTGTTTTTGACTGCAGGAGCTGGCAGAGAGCAACAGTCTTTGCGGCAAGATTAGGCACAAATCTTCCCATGTAGTTCACCATCCCTAATGCTCTGCTTTGATTTTGTTCATGTCCGGCTGTACTCCTGCCGGTGTCAGTCGATCCCCAAGAAACGTGACTTCTTGTGTGCTGAACTGGCATTTCTCCTTGTTCAATCTGAGCCCGTACTTGTGTACTCTCTGAAGTGCACTGTGCACTCTGCTGTTCAGCTACTCTTGGGTCTCCGCCCATATTTTGACATCATCAATGTAAACCCTGACCCCCTCCAGTCCTTCAAACACATTCTCCATTGCACAGTGAAACATTTCTGGTGCTGAGGAAATACTAAAGGGTAGTCTCTGGTAACTGTAGCGCCCAAAGGGCGTGTTGAAGGTGCATAGGTCTGCACTTGCACTGTCAATTTGCAGCTGCCAAAATCCATGTGAAGCGTCAAGCTTTGTGAACCACTGTGCCCCAGCCATCTCACTCAGGATCTCTTCTCTCTTGGGAATCCTCTCTGAGGATGTTGTCATTTAGGTCTTTCGGGTCCATACATATCCTGAGAGCTCCATTTGGCTTTCGTACGCAGACCATTGAGTTGATCCACTCCGTGGCTCCCTTGGTGGGTTGAATGACATTTAATGATACCATTCTGTCCAGTTCTTTGCGAAGATCTTGTCTCAGCGGAACAGGAATTCGACGTGGAGCATGCACCACATGTCTGGCATTATCCTTTAGTTTAATGCTGTATGTGAACGGCAGCACCCCTATGCCATCAAAAAATTTTGGATACTGTACTTCCCAGTTGTCTGCTTGCTACTTGTAACCTGCAGACACCTTGTGTCTCAATCATTTGTCCATTGTAAGCTCTCAATCCCACTTTTTTGTTTTCTATCACTGGCTTGTGGCACAATCCACCTATCTACATTTAATGTATTCACACTAACTTCCAGCGTTGAAGTAGCCTCATTTTCCACAGTGACAGTGTCAGTATAAAATATGTCATCCTCCTCATAGTCTTGCTTGCTCTCTTCTATCATATTAATTTGTTTCTTTTCTCTAGCAGATAGGCACACTTTTGCAAAATGATTTTTTCCCTGCACTTTGAGCAAACTTTTCCATATGCGGGGCACTGCCTGAAGCGATGTTTCCCACCGCAGCACCTACAATTCATGACGTAGTCTGATCTTGCTTCACGTGCATTATTAGAACGTCCCCCCTGCACTGGCTCTGACCACCCTGTCTACACAAACTGATGCTTCAGTGGTAACGGACGGCTTCTCAAAAAGCTTTATCTGCTTCTCAGTCTGTTCGCTAGCTCTGCAAATTCTGATTGCATCTTCTAATTTCAGACTGACCTCCCTTAGCATGCGTTACCGCGCCTTTTTATTGTGTATTCCAAAGACTATCTGATCACGTAATATAGAGGACTGCATGTCGCCATAGTTACAGGATTGCACTTTCAGCCTCAGATCAGTCACGTATGAGTCAAATGATTCATCTTGCTGATGTACGGGGCAACGAAAAACATGTCTCTCATATACTTCATTCTTTTTCGGACTACAGTATGCATCAAACTGTTGCAGCACTTTGTTCAGTTCGGTTTTATCTCCAGCCTCCGTAAACTGAAATGTGTTGCATATTTCTATCGCTTGTGTCCCTGCTATCGTAAGTAACAATGCCACTTTCCTCTCACCACTCTTGTCGTTGGCGCCAGTTGCAGTCAAATAAAGTTGAAATGCCTGTTTAAACTGTTTCCACGCATAATCAACATTTCCTGTGAGCTTCATTGGTTCTGGTGGTTTTATGACATCCACCCCGTCCTTCTCACTTAGACATTAACTATTTAATACTTTCACTCCTGGTACCATGTACAGATATGCAACTGGCACATAAGCTGGTAAGAATTCAACTAACTTTATTACACCTTTCGTGATGTTACAGCCCCCAGCTACGGTGGCCTCTGAGAACCATAATAGAGTTTGCCGGTGAGGTTCCGGAAGTGATTTTCCTATTAATTTTTCCCATTGACATTTAGATTACAACCCACGATATCCGAATTACGGAAGGAAGACGTCTAACTAGCTACGGCATAACAAAACGATTGGTTGTGCTCACCTAGACGCCAAAATGTACATTTACATTTTACATTTACATTTATGCATTTAGCAGACGCTTTTATCCAAAGCGACTTACAAAACGAGGATAACAATCAAGCTACATAGCAGAAACCTTAAGGAGCATAGTGCTAGGGGATAGTGCTTCAGTTCATTTTAGTGCTAGGATAGAAGATGTTCTCTGAATAGCTGGGTCTTTAAGAGCTTTTTGAAGGCCTCCAGAGATGGCCCTGTTCTGATTGTTTTTGGTAGGTCATTCCACCAGCGTGGGACGACACATGAGAAGAGTCTGGATTGCCTTGGGCGAGGTGCTGGGACTGCCAGTCGACAGTCATTGGAGGACCGGAGTTGTCGGGGGGTAGCCTGAGCTTTTATGAGAGCGCTTAGATAAAAAGGGGCAGATCCTCTAAGCACTTTGTAAGTCAGCATCAGTGATTTTAATTTGATGCGAGCCGCCAGAGGCAACCAGTGGAGCTCGATTAGCAGAGGGGTGACATGCGTCCTCTTCGGCTGATTGAAGATGAGACGCGCCGCAGCATTTTGGATCATCTGAAGTGGCTTGACGGCACAGGCAGGAAGTCCTGCCAGAAGGGCATTGCAGTAGTCAAGGCGTGAGAGGACCATAGTTTGAACCAGCAATTGGGAGGCTTGTTGAGTTAGGTATGGTCTGATCTTTTTGATATTGAATAGTGCGAAGCGGCAGGCCCGGGCCACAGAAGCAACATGGTCATTGAAGGTTAGCTGGTCGTCAATCATAACACCTAGGTTCCTGGCTACCCGTGAGGGAGCAAGAGACAAGGAGCCAGAGTTGATGCAAATGTTGTGATGAAAAGTTGGTTTAGCTGGGAGGACCAGCAGCTTGGTTTTTGAGAGGTTCAGCTGGAGATGATGGTCTTGCATCCATGCAGAGAAGTCAGAGAGGCAATCCGAGATTCGTGTTTGGATGTTTGGGTCATCGGGTGAGAATGACAGATAGAGCTGGGTGTCATCGGCATAGCAGTGGTAGGAGAAGCCGTGCTGGCGGATGATTTGGCCCAAGGAAGTGGTATAGATGGAGAAAAGAAGGGGACCCAACACAGATCCTTGGGGTACTCCAGTAGCAAGGTGGTAAGGCGCAGAGGTGTGTCCTAGCCAGGACACTTTGAACAGTCGCCCAGTGAGGTAGGATTCGAACCAGCAGTATGCATCACCCTTGATGCCCATGTTTGACAGTATAGACAATAGAATACTGTGGTTTACCGTATCAAACGCAGCTGACAGGTCAAGCAGGATGAGTACAGATGACCTTGATTCCGCTCTGGCTTCTTTTAAGGTTTCAACCACAGATAGTAGAGCTGTTTCAGTGGAGTGGCCGCTCTTAAAGCCAGATTGGTTGTGGTCGAGTAGATTCTGTTGGTTCAAGAATTCAGTAACCTGTTTGAATACCGCCCTTTCAATAGTTTTTGCAAGGAACGGAAGGAGAGAGACCGGCCTGTAGTTTCCCACCTGGTCGGGAGCAAGAGAGGGTTTCTTGAGTAGAGGTGTTACCTGAGCATGCTTGAATGCAGAAGGGAAGATTCCTGTTGATAGTGAAGCGTTGATCACATGTGTGATAGCTGGTGTGATAGTTGGAGCTATGGATTGCAAGAGGTTGGTTGGAATCGGGTCCAGAGGGCACGTTGTAGGACGGCTGCAAGTGAGAAGTTTAGACACATCCATTTCGGTGAGGGGTTTGAATGAAGCAAATGTCGCGGCAGGACTATTGTAATCGGAGGTGCTGCCGTTAGTATACGGTCCAGTTGTAGCCTTTGCAGTTGGTTCAGAGAACTGCCTACTGATGGCAGCTACTTTGTCGTTGAAGAAAGAAGCAAAAGAATCAGCTGTCAGATTGGTAGCAGGAGGTGGTGGTGGTAATGTGATCTCCATTAAACGTCTTTTTTCTGCGATTTCCCTTAGAAGTACTTCAGTACCCATAATCCTTAGCAATCCCACAATCCCACAGCAACGCATCTGATTCGTGGACAAGTACGTTACCATGGATGTGTTTGTTGAAGCCCGGGAAAGCAAGCAAGTTCACGAATGTCACCGTAGCCTACCTCACATTTCAACTAGACAGCCTTACCATGTCATTTCCATTTCCCTAAGATTTATACATTTAATATGCTCATTTTCTTACCTTGCTGGATTACATTAGTTTTTCTATGTATCTGGTGATATGAAGGGTATGTAACATGGTAAATGGCAGTTGGGCTAATTAAAAACATAAATTCAGTTGTTGGGGTGCAATCTACAACAAATGGAAATTACCACAAATCTTGATAAATGCTTTATTGTACCCGTCATTATCAATTCTTTATTCAGGGGAGCTTGACAGAGGCATTTGTAGGGAACCGGTGGAAACGGCAATGGTGGACACCAAAGCGGTGGTTGCAGTCGGGTACAAAATACTGTACCATGCTTTCGGTTAAAAAATGGATATAAAACTTGATTGATGCAAATCTGAAGATATATACAATATTACAACACTATTTACACAGACTACTGAGGAAATACACCAAAATTTAGCTATTCGATTGCAAGAGCAACATCGCGTGGCTGTCGTCTACTCGAGGAGATTCAAAAAGAACGTTGGGCGCAATCGTCTTTGGGATAGGGTAAGTACTGGCTTCTGGGATATGTAGTTTCTGAACTCGGGGGTAAAAAATATGTACACAGTGTTGTACCTTTGCCTTTTTTTAGCCTTTTCTTTAGTTTTTTCACTCTGAACGGTAGGTTACACGGTCATCACCTACCCCGTAGCTGGATAGAATGAGTCGGGACTTTAACCGCTTTTAAAACGCGATTTTATGGAAAAGTCAATGGCAAAACGGGAGCCTTGGAACCACTTCCTGGTTGGAAGTTCTGGGTTCACTGGCCAACTCTGTAGTGTCTCACAGGATATCCTTACATGCTTCATGATGCTTTTTCTCAGTGATATTATGAAGTTTGTTGTATGACAGATGAAGGCAATTATTTTGTCTACTTGTTGATAATTTAGAGATTTATGACGATTCTGTGTGAAGTGTCCGTGGTAATATTACATATAAATAGCTAGCGTGTTAACTTTAGGTTACGTGAATGCAGCTTCCTAAATATTTTTGGAGTCAAGACGGCTCTGTGTTTCTCTATCATGCTTCATGTTGCATGTAATGTTTAGCCCACGTAATCTGTATTGTAAAACCAACAAAATGGGTTACTCTGTCAATGTTAAGCACAGTTTGTGTATAGCACTGTAATATTTAGCTTGCAAGCTGAATGTCAAATGTGGGATGCATGTACTGAAGATGCCTAAACATCGACGTGGGGGTTGTGTTGACACTCAAAACATATTTCTTGTCGGCTTTTTATTAGTATTAGTGATTTGTTTTTCTGTGAGATGTCCTTATGTTCATACATATGGCTTGTACGTTGGAGTGGTAATGTTACATGGTTGATATTGTTAATGGTAAAAAAGGTGAAAACTTCATCCAAGCAATGTATTAGATAGGCTATCCAGTGATCATGTGCTTAGAGAAAAGGGTCATGGTGGTTGTTTATATGCATGTGATGTGTAATGAAGCAAAAACAATATATACAATGTATTTTTTTTTCTTTCTTTCTTTTTTAAAAATTTTGTAGATGAAGGAAGAGATGACCGAGTACATGCAGCTTGTCAAGTCTCTAAGGGTTAGGAGACAGCTGAGGAGCACAGGGTCATCGAGGAGCATGAACTCTAAGACCATGAGGGGATGGACATGGAGGAGGAGGAGGAGTACTTGGACAGGCAACTATTGGGTGAAGAGGAGGAGGGGGAGGACATGGAAGAGGAGATGGATCGCCCCTCATCTTCACCTGGGTAAGCTTGTGTGTGTGTGTGTACGTACACAATTCTAGTTGTCATAAGAGTATTGCTTAATACAGTAATGACAGGAGTTATAGCTCTAATAGTTTTAATTGCATTTATATTTACATCTCTACTTACTTTACTCATTAAATTTTTTTTTGGGGGGGGGGTTTGGTTAGCCATTTCCTGACAGGTAAACCAGGCAGCAAGCGTAGCCGCTTGCCTGACACTGTGTCCTGTCTGTCTTATAGTTCATGCACCATTGGCTTCGTCATATCATGTGACTCATGCTGCAGTGAATGAGGAGTCACGTAAAAGCTGCTGGCTATGTTACAAAAAAATTAAACTAGAGAGGAAAACAAAAATGGGTTGCAGGGCCCCAGAGTGTAATGGTAAAAGGTTCTGTTTTGTCGGTGAAAGGAATTGTTTCTTGGAGTATCATTCGGCCGAGGGTGACCGGTTTAGAGATTAGGTCTTTTGTGGTTACTGCCAATCACCCTCAACCTGCTCTGTCTCTTTTTAGGCTCTATCCTGCATCCTGTGTGGTCCGGGGTACAGCGTGTGGCACTTTCTGTGACTGCTGCCAGCCATTTGTGTATAGTTTTGTAATCTGAGATGTATTGTAAAAAAATTCCTACCTGTAGATAAATGAACACATTCCTTAAAAATCTGTAGTTGTGCCATTATGGCTCTTTGTGATTGTGATTGTTCTCTGGTTCATACAAACATATACATTTCATATAATCTATTTTGCTATATTATAGTGTTGTGTAATGTATTCAGTTATGGTTTATGACTTCATTTCAATTGCCTTAAAAGTTATTCATGTTAAACTTGAAATCTAATATTTGTTTGTGTAAACTTGAAATCTAATGTTTGTTTGTGTAAACTTGAAATCTAATGTTTGTTTGTGTAAATGTTTATTTACATTTGTCTTATGTCCTAAAGTGGTTCCTGGTTATTTCATGAAATTGTTTGAGACATTTATAAATAAAATGAAAATTCTTTTACTTTTAACCCATGTCTGTGCCTATTTTATCCTTTAAAATATATGTATGCATTCGAGCAAAATGCGTACATAGTGGTGGTATAGCTTAAATTTATTTCTCAACTTTTCTTCTCTTACAATTGTTATTGCCTCTTAAAACTATTAAACTGACATATTAATGTGTGGGTCATGCTTAAATAGTTGTATTAATAATTATTTTAAGTTAAGAGGCCATTAATATATGCATAATGGGACCATATGGCAAACCAGGGAACACAAGCTCCCTACTCTTCTAATCAGTACTGCAAGTTGCAGCTCTGAATCAACTGATCATAACTTTTGAACAAAAGGTGGGAAATCTGTTTTTTTCATTGAGTAGAAGACAAAATTGTTAATAACCCATACACTCTAAGTTTTTAACAGAAATTAAAGAAAAAATTAAGATTTATCAAGAAAAATTGATTTTTTTTTTTGCGGTTGAGATGGAATGATATTTCTTAAGAAAAATGTATGTTTCACCCAAAATTATAAATTATAATTTATACCACCAAAGGTCTATTTCTCCAGATTAATATGGTGTGTATTATTTCTTTGCCATGAAGTATAACGACACAGTAATCATTTGTCCACGAAGAGGGCAACAGGTATGAAAAAATGGAATGTTACGCTCAGACAGCAAAGGGATATATAAACTTGTCTAAGAATAGAACATAGCTCAATATTGAACAACAGTGGTATATCCCTTTAGAAGAGATGTAGATGAGTTCCACATTAACCTGCCACAGTTATGACAACACATCCATCTGTGTTTCTCTTCTTCAGTTGATCCTCCTGTTGCTTCATGTGTTGAGGGAGTGTTCTTGCCAAAGTTCCTTCCCCCAACCCCAGAGACTGGAGATTTAATTCCTGCAGCGGTCAACCGGGAGCTCAAGATCCTAATCAGGGCAACAGCCTCTGTGTCAGGGTGGGGCCTATGATGTCATGGTTACTAAACTACTGTACAACAAATGAATATTTATTCCTTGTATGACTGTCATAAGATGACTGTTCCATTTTGAAGGGTTCGTGGCATCATCATAAGTGGACCTCTGAATATCAAAGTGGAAAAGTCCATCGGCAGTTCTGACGAGTTTGTCTTGAGATGGACTCCAAGAACTGACAAATTTGGGGAATATTTTCCAATCTGCTTCATTGCTGAGAGTAACCAAGTAAAGTAAGGACTGAGAATGCACAATGGTGCTTCTGCTCTCCTCTTCGCGATCAGGTTGTGTTACTTACCAGAAATAACAATAACATGCAGAACTCATGATTTTCATGAGTCATGATTTTACTGGTGATCTACAAACCAAGAGTTTTGCAGAATGAACAACGTGATATTTCCAGACAGCTGTATTAGGTTTACAAACTTATTTTCCAAATTCACTCGGCTGTGAGATTATGCAGGAATGGATTTCTTTCCTGTATGAATCAGAAAATTTTGAAGTACTTTGTTTTAGTGGACACAAATAGAAATTTTGTTTATAATTTCTGTGCTATTGTTAAAATACATGCACAATCTAAAGGTAATTTACAGCATACATATTAATTGCAAGAAGGAATGACATTTCCACCAGAATAAATGACATTTTAATCCTGTGCTGCAAATGTTTTTCAGTGACACCTACTACCAATCGGATATGAGATGCATCATTGTTGAAGTTGGGCCTACTTCCGCTTATCGTTTTTTGGGAGGATCAAAAACTTGTTACCCTAAAAGGGTCAATTCAGATGGGCTTTATGAGGTAATTTATTATTTCCTTTTGTCAATTTCATGTCAGTCTTTTTCAAGTACGTCCCTCTTCAAATCTAAGTATGATTCTTTATTTCAGTTAGAGATCCGTTTCCAACAAACATTTGACAATTGTGAGTTTTTGAACTGGACTGAGACTTATTGTGGTAATGGAAATTGTGGCACCAAAGTAATCCAGGAACAAGGTGTGATCTACCAGACAAATGGGAGGAATACAGCCAATTTCAACTGGTGCCAGACTGAAAGAGTTGTAAAATATCAGACTCAGCAATATATGTTATTTGAGCTGAGGTAACTTGCTCTAAAGTAATTCTAGACCCTTAATCCCTGTAGGGTGTGTTGTTGTATTTCACCATTTGGTTTTTGGTTACAGAGATTTTGGTTGTTGTTGGACAAATATCACAAATGAGGTTAGGTATCCTTTCTGGTACCAATACATGTATATCATCCTTGCTAATCGATCCGACACACATAAAGTCAACAGACCCCCTGTCACTGCCAGCATATCATTTCTCAGGTAATATTAACTACTAGATTACCAGTAATTATTTTCATCATAAGGACATTAATCATTTAATTGGTTATGTACCATATTGTAATTTAATGATTCTCTCAAGTTTCCCTCAGAACTGCCCTCAATCGTTCAACCTGATAACATTTGACCCAGACGAGGACCAAATTTACTGTTATTCATATTTTACCAGTGATACAGGCTTTTACCTGGGTTCAACCACAATCAGTGATAAGGTATCTACTTTCCCACATTCAACTGTTTTCACCCCAATATTTAACACAATTATTATAGGTTCTAGTCTGTTAGTGAAAGCTCAAACAAACAGATGTTTACATACACAGCATAGTGATGTTTTATTACACAATCACAATTATATCAGATTAGGATTTTTTTAGTTCTTATTCCATATAAGATGAAATTGAAAAAACACAGAATATAATGTTTTATTTGTCCATATTAAAACATTCTGTCTCTCCACAGGGTTTCTGCAAAATTAGTTACATCAATGCCCCAGTTGGTGTCTTTCTGGGAACAGTGTATGTATATGATGCCACAAAACAAAACATCAACATCACCTATACAAACGGCATTAACCTTTTTACCAGTACATGGGGACAAGGTGCCACACTTAGCTATCAAACCCTGCAATTCACTGTGAAGGGTGAGCTTTACTAATAGCACAACATCTCAGTTTATTCACATGCCACGTTGTTCAATATTGAACTGTGTTCACAGACGAGTTGATACATACAGTATCTCTCTCATCTCAACACATGCACATTTAGCCCAGTTTTTTCATTAGACTCAGAACAGGGATGAAGGCGACAAAACCAATCCATGTCTTTCCTTTTTACGTACAGTTACTCAAGAAGTTAGCTGACTAACTATGGTGACACAAAATAAAAAACTCCATGTTGGTTTTTTTTTTGTGTCCCCTGTGGTAGATTTAGAATAGACACACTGTTATGTGTTCTATAGCGTCTCCTTAGCATAAGGTTACCCACTAGAGGGAGCTATTGTATAAGCCTTGTAAGGCAAAGTTCGTATGTGGAAAAAAGCAGTCAATGGTTTTGAGTAAAACGCTGATAACAAATGTCCGGTCTCGTCTGGTTGACTTACTTAGTTTAAAGTGATTAACAACAGTCTAACCACCCTCCACTCGGGTGTTATAAGAACTAAAACAAAATACAACATGGTGTCAGAAAGCGGGCTAATGGCGTGCTAACGGCTAGCATACGTGGAACGTAATGGAGCAGTTTAAGCCACCCTCACCTCTTGTTTTATCGGGCAATCTGGCTGAAAATTGGCGTA
>JAGFZM010002269.1:700-13994 GCA_017657215.1 Limnothrissa miodon
CATTATTTATGTAATAATTGATACAAGAATTTTGTAAAAAAAAAAAACTAAGCAGGTATAGTGCAAAAGAGCATAGCCAGTGCAAATACCAAGATGAAGGTATTGGGTATAGCTACACAGTCCACTGGTGGTACCTCTGGTGAACCATACTGCACTATGAAGCCACTCAGCACTCCTCAACAGAAGCTTCAGCATCAAGGCTCAAGCTGTCATTGCCTTTGTCAGCGCCTTCATGCTCCTGCTCTCTCATATCCAAGCGCAGAGCAGGGTGTGCAGAGACAGCGGCCCGACCAGCTGTGAGACACCGTCTCTGCAAAGCAGCACAGAATGAAACAGCACCATGAGCGTTCCCATAGTCAAATCCACTGCACTCCCCAAGGTCAGGGTCAAGGGGGCCACACAAGCCATAAATTCATGTCATTCTGGTCTGACCCTTTTCAAGTGACTGAGCTGCTAGGTCCTGATGCTTTCTGTCTGTCTGGTGGCATGCACGTTGCCTCTATAAGGGACAGCCTCATAATGCAGCAGATCCCAAATCCAACTCCAGATGGTGCGGGCACTGACAATGCAGCCAGGCCAACGGCTATCAGACTATCGTCATGCACAAAGGCTATCGCAAGGGCTATGTGGCGAACTTTTAAAGTGAGTTACCATTCTGGTTCACTCGTTTTAGTCTGGAGATCTATGTAAGTAATTCATTTCTGTTCAGACCTGGAAATGGCCTTCTTGATTCCAGTGGAACTGTGTTACTGACTTTGTCTCACCAGCACCTGCATTTGTGCAGTATAGTTACACCATATAGGTACTATCTTATACTGAGGGATGTGAATTAGCCCTTCTCTGGGGATAAGAAGAAATGTCATGTCCTTACAACCGTATTTATGAAATCTGGGTTTCAAGCTTTGTTCTTTCAATCTTTTATGTCTTATCCCCATCCTCCACCACAGGAATTCACTGTAAGGAGCTCAAATATAGATCAACTAGTGCAGGCAAGATTGCTCTGTTGCCATCAGAAAAGGTGCCTTCAGCAAGCTGTATTTTTCTTCAGAGCATCATACGCCTCAATTCTTATATAATTCTGCACTCAGCTCATTAAGCAAACACTTAACAAACATGCAAATGCAAACACAACCTGTCAAGGGACAAAAATGGGAAATTATAGCCTATATGCCTAACTTAACGTATGCCGTCCCTGTTTTAAAGATCTCATTCCATCGTATTTTCATTAATTTTGTCGTGGTCTCTTATCTAAAATAATGTCATGAGAGTTGGTTTCGACAAAAATATGCTGTGGTTGTCTTGTTTCAAGCTATTTTAGTTAGGTGAAAACGAGAGCAGGGATAGCTCGAGAGGATTCTTATGAATATTAATGACATGCAAATGTATCGCCTCTGATTGGCTAACAACACTGTGACACTCCATCTAGTGGGTCTGTCTGCAGGCAGCCTGAGGGCGGGTTAACAGCATAGCTAATGTTCAAATTGACATACATATGTACAGCTTTTCCGATTCGCTCGTTTTTCCCGGCAGTTTTCTATCACAGGCGAATACAGACTACAGGGGTAGGAGAGCATTTTGAAATTGAGCATAGAAGTACAACTTGGGCTGACCTATGGTAATGTAAAAACATCAAGTCTTAAACGGTTTATTTTGGAAGGAGGCCTTTAAATAAGTAAAATTCCATTAAAAATAAATAAAATTTAAGACTTCTTCATTGAGCGATTAATGCCCAGCTTGCTACATGCAGGTTAAGCAAGTTGTGTATCAATCTACAGTAGCTTAAATGCAATTTGAACATGGTAAACATGAACATGGCATTCATAAAAAAAAGCTACAGCAAATAGATACTGCAAAAATACTGTATTTCTTCAAACTGGACTGTACAGCACAATGCAATATTCCGGACAGAAATTATTACATTACTGCAGTATAAAACTGCAGTTTTCCTGTAACGCAGACTTTAAAAGGCTTTAAGGCTTTAAAACATGCCTACATGTGATGCCAGGAATAACATAATGACAAACCATTTAAAATACATTTTAATAATCACATAATTTTGTTGATATTTTGCACTAGGCTACTATATCCATACATAGGTTACACAGTAGAAAGAAATAGTCCTACTATTTTATTTATTGAAGGTTATAGACACAAATACACAGAATAACATTCGCTGTCATAATATGACAATAAAAGGTTACATAATACAGCACAGGTACAAAGCAAAACAAACAATCAAAAAAACACACAAGAGGAAAAAGTTCAGGGTTTCCAGACTGTCATTTTTGGGGTTATTTTGAATCAAGTTAAGTCCTACTACTCTCGATGCTGCGCACGTGTCTAAACGTCACTTTTGGTCATGCGACCCATGAGCGAAATGCACTTTATGTTGTAGTTTTCTTACTGATGTTGCTCCCTTACTCTCTTACGATTGTACCTGATTGAAACCAAACATCCCATAAGTCTCTGCGAATGCATATGACTTCCTGTCTACTTTGAGATGCAGAATTTCTTCGATTGTCAAACACAGGGGCAGAATAGTAAACTAAACAAAGGCGATGTGATGGAAAAATACGCACTGATAAAGAAGTATCTGATGCGTTGTGCTTAAAAATGGGACGAATTTCTAATTTGAGTCGCTAGCATACTTTTGCTATTTCTCGCTACCCTGGTGTTTGGAAACCCCTGGTCGCTAGAAGCTAGCCACCCAAGATTAGCGAGCTAGCTCGCAAGCTAATTTGAAGTGCAGTTAATGCTATAATAGAGATTTTATAATACAATAACCATATGAATTCCATTTCGGCTGTGGTGGCGGAGCTTATTTTTACAAAAGAGAGTTATCACGACGCTGCCAGTTTCTTGCAGCGATGGAGGAAGTTGACAGAATTTTGATTCATTCGCTCAGACAGGTTGGCACGTAAGTATTTTGACGTTAACCAAAATGATTATGCGGGTGAATCTCTCCTAAGCACTAAACCCATTCAGTATAACAGTCATATAGTAGAACAATGTCTCTGTCTCAATTTGAACTTCACCTTTGTGCTAGTTAGTCATTTAGCCTATGGCCTAGCCGATTAAACAAAATATTACTAAGTTTAATTTAAAAGTCGTGCTGTGAAATACAAGCCTACAAAAAGCTTTTACACAAGATTTCTTTATTGTAGCATCATTGGACCCTTGAGTGCATTTCACAGCTGGTTGTGCATGCTGTATAGCCTGATATTAGGAAGCGTGCGCTTGGGTTGTCTACCCTGATATTAAGCAGTGTGTGTACATTTCTCTTATAACGTTAATCTACAGTGTAACGTTACACGAAAAGTGTTAACATTCTTTTCAGTGTTTCAGCTTTTGTTACATTGCAGCCACCATCTAGAGTAATTTATGTTCATCTTTTCCCTTCAATTTACCCCATAATAACATCAAAATAAAGAAATGTAGAAGGTTTTGCGAATTAATAAAAAACAACATTCACACCGTTCGTTGTCACTCTCTGGAATTAAATTCTGGGGTTCACTAATTCAAAAACATGTTACATGCTGAAGGTTCTTGAAATGGTTTGGAATGAAAAATCTGAAAACTGTACATATGTCGGCATGCAAAAAAAAAATGAAATAATGCATTAATAGCACAGAGTTTAAAACCAGATCTTATATGTATCTATGCCTTAAAATACTGATGACTGGTTGCTTATGTTGCAGATACTTAAAAGGTTCAGCATTAAGGTAGTCTCTTTGTCTTTTCCCAGGGATGTAGGTGAAGATGTGGACAGTGTGAAGCAGTTCACCAGCGAGCTGATCGTTGAGGCGGTGGTGCGATGCCTCCGTGTCATCGACCCTGCTGTGGGCAGCGGCCTGTCCCATCTGCTGCCCCCAGGGATGTCTGCCCGCTTTCGCCTGGGCATGAGTCTAGCCCAAGCCTGTCAGGTAAGACACCTTAGATGGCTGGTAACTGGTATGATTATGTGCAGTAGTGTTACTTGGCAGTGGTGGTGACATTTATGATTGACAGTTGTTGTTTTTTTTATTTGGTCACACAAAAAACAACAACAGTCGTTAAACATAAATGTTCTATAAGAGATGCCTCTGAGAGAAAAAAAAGTGATTGTGCGTTGTTTGTTGTTTTTAGCCCTAATATGCAAATGATTCCAGCCCCTTTTTTTAGATGCGGCACCAAGTTAATACTCTGCTTCATTAACTATCTACATAGATAATAATCTGTGACAGAGAAGATATCACACAGTTTTTATACTTGCCTGGAGGAGCTGTGCATGAATGTGAAGTATGAGACCATGTAAAAATCAATCATTTGCCAGGGCAATTTGGTTACATTTAAACACCATAGACAGTTTGTTTTGCTTCTGGAATAGGAATGATCATTTAAGCATTCCACAATCATGTGAGTTGGAGTCATGTGATGATTCTAAGGTTACAGGTCAGGAGTATGATTGAAATAAGTAGTTGTCAAATTGGGGTGCATGGATCTATCTAGTTGATATGTGACACAAATCTAAAGGGAATTTCATTTAGCAGAGAATTTTTTTAATGGATATAGTAAGAGTTTTTCATATGGTGGTCCAATTTTATGCTTAAACAGTAGCTCAGTTAGAATAATTTTGAAGCTTGTTTGCTCTTTGCATTCCATCTTAGATATTTGCCTGTGGTAAGACGACTAAAATGCATATCTAGTTTTTGCTCAGATCACTTGGTATTGGGTTTGTCAATGATAGGGTCAGGGGAGGTCAGAGTAGGTTGCTACTGACCTGGGCTCACTTTAGAGTTTGTTACAGTGAGAACTCAGTCAGTTAAACAGTTCAGCTGTTCTGAAGCACAGACTGACTGAATATATTTTAGGAATTTTTGTGTCTGAATGTGTCCCATTCTATTATCATATATGTATTGCGTCGTATATGTATTGCATTATTGTTCATGCATTGTAGAGATTTGTTGTGTGTGCTATCCATAGGACCTGGGCTATAAGGGGGAGCTCGGCTACCAGACATTCCTGTACAGCAATGAGCCAGAGATCCGCTCTTTGCTCATGTTCCTGGTTGAGAGGCTGCCCAGAGAAAGTGCAGAGGCCTCGGATCAGCCGGCAGGTAGTACAAAGCAAAATATATATTATTTTCTTGTTAAGAGACCTGGACAAAATGGTAGAAATGGTTTCAAAATGGTTTCAAATTAAACAACAAAAACATCACAGACAAAACATCACAAACACACACAAAAAGTCAGAGACAGTCAACATCTTATCTAAGTGCAGAGCTATTAATTAAATCATTAATGGGTGTGGAGTTGAAATTTGCGTAGCATGCTGCCACCGTTGTGCCCCTGAGCAAGGCACCTAACCCTAAATTGCCCTGGCCCTGAATTGATAGTTGAAAAAATGTAAGTCATTTTAGGTAAAGGTAGAATAATAATAAACTGATTCAGTGTTGGGTTGATTGGTTTTGTTTTGCTGTAAGTGATTGGCCATTAATGGCATCTCGTGTGTAGGAAAGTCGGTGCTCTTGCAGAAGGCCATAGCAGATCAGATCAAAGCGCAGCTGGCTGTGCCATGGCTCCCTCCAAACTGTCGACTGCCCTTCCAGCGCAAAACACAGGTATGCCTTTTTACTCTAGCAAAGACCATACGATGTGACCACACGGTATTGTTTTCCATTCCCATTAATCTTCTTATCTTAGTCAGTCTTAACACTTGTTCTTACATTTCTAGACGTTTTATTACCTAATAATGATGCATTAGGTTTAGGCCTCATTTTATGTAAAGTGTCGCTTTTGTCGTTAAATAACAGTTGTCTGCATGAGTAACTAATTCATGGTTCCACTGTGTCCTCAGTCTTTTACCAAGGCTAATTTGGACAGTGTCTGACCTCTCCAATGTGTGTGGCAATTCCAATTACGTCCCTTTCATTTGTGTGTTCAAGTTTCTGGGGCCCTCTATATTTTTGTCTGGTCTGTGAACATAAGATGAGCTCCCCAAGTATTTACAGAAAAAAATAATGTCTTATAATCGTGCCAATACGGTAAATAGTTATCACTGTCATTTGTGAATGACGAGGTAGCTTTTCACAAAGCCTGTTTATGCCTTACTTTCATTTCAGAGCCGGGGTCCATGTCACAGGTTTATGTCACAGCCTCTGAGTGTACCTTATTCTCTCAAAGTACCACAAAACAAGCAGTCCAAAGGTGCGTTGCTTTTGTTTTTTTATTCATCTTGATTGCCACTGAACTTCACTTGTGTAAGGTTATGCAATTTAAAGCATAAGTGTGAACTTGTCATCCTGAATATGTTTGCTCTGATTCACGAATCAGAATTATACACAGCCCCACCCTTGGTGTGTGTGTGTGTGTGTGTGTCCACATCTGTATGACCTTGCCAGAGGTCAAGGAGTATTACAGGGACTACTTGCCTATGGTGACTGCCCAGCCTTCCCAGCCAATCTCAGTGCCTGCCTCCCTGTTTGAGTGCCATGCCGCCGAGCTCAGTGCCGCCCAAGAGTGGGAGTCGGAGTGGAACAGCCAGGGCCTCCTGTCACGACTCACCCCAGAGGTGTGTGTGTGTGTGTGTGTCAGAGGTGGCTTCTGTCAGCAGTTTTGCTGCCAACGAGGCAGAATCAGTTCACATGTTGTTTTTTTTGTAGTGAATCTCAATGTTATGCCACATATTTGTGGTACGTCACATTGTGGTGATAGGTTTGCACTGGGTAAAGATTTTTAGAGGTGTAATGATCAATTATTTGTCATTACACTTTTAGGCAAATGTCCATGATCTCCTCACTTTGTTCAGGTTGTATAATCACTGTGTGCTTTTTAAAAATCTCTCTATTGTTGGTACACTGCCTGGACAAAGTAAATGTAGGGAAAACTGCTGGAACAAACCATTCCAGCCAATCAAAAGCTTTGAGATCTTTATTTAAGATCTTTAATAGGTAGGGTGTATGTGGTCATCACCAAAGCTCAGTTCTTGCACTGATCATTTCCAGCAGATTGACATAACACATGGTCCTTGAATTTACAGGAGAAAATGGCTGTTTGAGTTGTAAAACCTTCTAATATCTAAAACATTGTTATTTTAAACATTGTTTAGGCCACACCAATAAAATTTGTTGGTTCTCGGATTTTTTCAGGAAAAATATGAAGCGAGCGTGCAAAATAAAAATAAAAAAATGCTCTGAAGGTAAATTAGCGGTGAATTAGCACCGTGAGTAGGCTACAACTGCGCAAAGTTCTCATCCTCTTTCATTTCAATGCACTTGTCAAATGTTTTTCTCTTCTGATCAAATATTCTAATAATTGCAAACACTGGCCTTGCAGGATCCCCTTCCACCGGCATTTTTCCTTATCATATCCCTTGTCTCTTGCTCTCTCTGAAGTGAAATGAGCGATTTGATTGGTTTTCAACGTCACATGAATGCAGCATGCTGTTTTCAGTATTATAGCCATCAGCCACTGTATTTTTTATGTTCGTGTGAGTTCGAATTCAATTTTATTTTTATTTCATTTTGCATTTTTTTCAAGCGGCGAATTTTATTTTACAACAGATTTCATTGGAGTGGCCTTATTGTTAAAAAATCTGGAAAACCACACCCCACAAACAAGTCTATTGATAAGAGATGTTTAAGCTAGTAATTTGTTTGGAAAGTGGGTGGTTAAATCATGAAACAAAAAAAAGTGGTGGGTCTCATTCATAGCATGGGTCAGTCTGAGGTAAACGATAAAGCCATAAGCTGTTTAAGTCTTGTCATTTTAATTTTTACATTGGCAGTTTCAGTTCAGGTTTACAGTTTCCCTCAATAGTATTTAGTTGGCCAAGCGTTTGCCATTACACAAATAAGGCCAAGTAAAGAGACACACTAAAAATAGGAAGTTGGGTTACTGCCTAAACCAAGTGTGGTGTGAAATGTGGCGTAAGACCAGGCACATGCATGGTGTGCTAAAAGGCTGTAATAGACTAATTTGAGGGTGTCCTTGACTTTTGTAGCGAATCAAATCTATAGACAGATGCTGAGATGTTAATATCCTATTCTCTAATAACTGAAGTATTGATTTGCAGGCTAATATACATGTATTTCAACTCAACTTCAGCTCAAAATAGACTAGGTTTTGTATATTACAAACCGAGATCTGCTTCCAAAATGCAGACAAAGTAAATGCTGCTCAGAGATTGAAACAGATTCTAAGAGATAATATAGGCTCATTGTCTTCCAAAAAAAACACCTTTGCTTATGGTGTTGACAAGAAAACATAGCAGGTACAAAAATTATGTGTGGAAGAAGATCTGCGATGGCATGTGAATTTAGCATGCTTCCTCAAACGCCATGTCATGCTGTTTGCTGACCTTTCTCAGAGGTTCCGGTGTCAGGTACAGCAGAAAGCTGTGCTGACATGTCGACCTCAGTGTCAGTCTTTTCTCACAGACTGTCAATCATCTTTCCAACAAGGAGCAAAAGTGTTGTTCACATGGGCGTGGAGGTGTGGAGTAGCGTAGCATGGTGTCACCGTTGTGCCCCTGAGCAAGGCACTTAACCCTAAATTGTCCTGGCCCTGAATTGATGGTTGACAAAATGGAGGTCATTTTAGGTAAAGGCAAGTGCTTAATGCATGAATGTAAATGTAAATGAATGTTTAGCCTAGTATGATGTGTTAGTGAATTAAATCATATTTATTCACATGTTGTGCATGACACAAGCCTGAAGCATTTTGATTGTTTTATAAGGCACTGGTTGCTAAGCTAGTGACTCAGTGTTTTATGAGGCCACAGTGACTGGATTCAGCAGGTCATTCTTTGAATTAAAGAAGTTTGGTGTGACTCAACCCATATCCCTGTAGCTCTAGATCAGAGAAGTACAGTCAGTAGGAAAAAGAACAATAAAAATAAAAATAATGATAGACCCAATTATGAACCAGCCAGTTTACATTAGTTATTGGTTTGTTATTCTGTTGCATCATGTTTTCCAGTATTTTTTTTCTGCAGACAAGCGATCAGTGAGTTTAAACATTGACTGATTCACACAGGGTTTCTCCTTTAAGCATTACTTAAAGCATTGTGATCCATTGCCATTGGAGCTCATGGTTTTGGAAATGGTAGTTATTCAGCAGAGGTTTTGGTTCTTTCTTATCCATTTCTTTTGGGAAGGGTGTGGCTGCGAAACATGGCGCTCTCAAAGAATGTGAACACTTAAACACAGTCTGCAAGGGAAATGGATTTTGACACTTGTGAAATGGCCTTAGTTTCAGAGCAGCTAAAGTCTCCAGGTTAACAAAGCTACTGAAATGGGGCTGCCTACAAAGAGGCTTTCTATGTGTCTCCCTCCAGACAATGTATCAAGCAGCCTTTGATTTTTCCCTTCTTTGATGTGCCTTTGTGTTCTGTTGGTAGGAATATCGTTCCCGGAAGCGATCCCGTCTGCAGCGGCGGATCGAGGAGCAGCTCCGAGCCGCCGCCCAGCCACGACCCGACCCACAGGGTGCTCAGCGCTCGACCTCTGACCTTGCAGAGCTGCTGCAGTCGTTTTGTGGGACGTCAGCAGGGGGAGACATTCTCACAAAGGGCACACGCTTCACCCACACAGAGAAATTTACCTTTACACAGGTATGTGTGACACACACACACTAACACAGGTCAACTCTGGTCGTGTTTTTTTTTTATTGATAGGACAGTGGAGAGAGAGCAGGGATGGGATCCAGAAAGGACCACGGGGCGGGAATCAAACTGCCCGGCGTACGGTGCAGGTGCCCCAGCCAGTTGCGCCACAGCTGGGGCCAACTCTGGTCGTGTTTGACACAGACATTTGTGTTACATGCTGTGTTTTAAGAATAAAAAAAACTCACTAAGGATCTCTGTGAATCTCAATTCTCGCGGAGGTCATGGGGGTATACAGTTGTGAGCATTCATCTCATAATCATGAAAAGGAAAAAAAAAAACTAGAACTACATTTTGCTTTAAGTGTATGAGATGTAAAGTTGAGAAATAATAGGGTGGAAGGATAAAAATGAGCTTCTTTAGTACAGAAACCTTTATACTGCTGCCTTTCGTTCTCTCACTCTCTCTCTAATTATTTATACGTGTGTGTGTGTGTGTGTGTGTGCGTAAAAACAAGCTAAATCTTCCATGTGGTTTACAAAACAGGAAGCTGAAGCTGAGCAAAATGTTTTTGAAAGAATATACATAGACTTTGAAAAGACTTTTTACATATTCAGCTTTATACAAAGTTCACATATCCAACGTAGCCATGTGCTCCATATCTGTCTTAATTTAATTAAAGACCAAACATGAATGTGTCCCTGTGTCCCTGAAGCTCAGTTTTAGAGCTTTTGTTCACACATGCTTGGCACATTTATGATCGTCTGTGTGCTTATTTCTTTCTGCTGTGTGATGGAAATAAAAATGGTTAATCTTCACAGAGGAGAGTAGTTATGAACAGCTTTGGGGTCCAACAGAGAGATTTTATGAGGGCAGAGTTTCTGCAATGTTCCCTGATAAAAATTAGTCAGGGTGAACTCTCAGATTTAGAGTCTAGAGTTGAGCATTAAAACTTTTTTTGTGGAAGCACTGGAAACACATATTTTTATGTAAACAAATGTTTTAAAAGCTGCTATTTTTAAGATGTTGAATAGGGTATGAATTTAGAACCAGGTACCAAGTAGAACTCTTATCAATGCTGGCATGTTTTACTACGCCATCCATTTTGTTTGTCCCAGTTCAACATGGTCCTCATTCAATTAGGGTGTCATGACTATTGTTGAAGTCTACATTATCTCGCAAATGAAGGTGTTGATACTGAAAATGTGTGTACACCTCTTAGTCTACTAAGGAGAGTTGATAGAAAAAAAGACCAATGAGCAAGATCGACAACATGTCACAGTCCACATAAATTGCAGCCAATGACTTCATGGAGTTTAAAGCCACCACCACTTACTGCAGCAGTCTTATCTGTTTATCTGCCACCTATGATTCTCTACCCACTATGGTGCTGGAGATAAAGAATCGCCACCCATTTGAATCATTGAAAATGGATATTTGTAAATGTGTCTACAGCATCTAAATGTCATGGTGCCTTGAAGCTCTTAGCTCAATGCACAGCAAACCAGCTGCACTGCAGGCCATCTTTGTTGTCGGATAGACCTTGAGACGCCCCAGAGCCTTTCCATAAATACACAGACAAAGAATGCATTATCACTTTTGAAAATTAGTATGGATTTGGATGCAGAAAGGAATGTTGGTCACATGTAGAGGCAGAAAGGGAAATTTTCAAAACATTTTGGAAAAAGCTCTGACAGAAGTAGAGCAATTGATTTTCTTGAACCATTATTACTGTTGTTTTACTGTTAGTGAGAACAAGACGGTACAGTTCTCTTTAGTTCAGCTCTGTCCAGTTTTGTTTCCATAGCATTTTTAGAATGTGCGGGGCTTTTGTGTTTGGTTACTATCATTGGTCAGCCACTTCAATTAAAAACACATTTGTAAACCTGCAAACCTTGTGTGGTGAATTAGGAGTTCATCAAGACTGATGTTTTTGCTTATTATCCATGTCAGGGGTTGTGGGACACTGAAATGGGACAATCTTTTTACATAACCATAAGGATCCTAAAAACACTAAACAAATTCAGTGTGCTCACTCAGAGATAAGTTCTTATGCTGTTCACAGGTTGCAGACAAGCTTCTCTGTGTGCACCTCAAGTACAGAAAAAAACTGAGCAGCTGGCAGTGAAACTAAGATTCATTTGAAGATGGCGACAGCCCCAGTGTTTACATTTACGTGACGCGTGTCAAAATGCCAGTAGTCATGTTTATGTCACTTTATGTGGCACTTTATTTTGACACTTTTACATTTTTACACTAATTGCCATAGAAACTACTCTTTTACACTTGTTGCCTTATAGAAACCACACTTTTCTATACTTGTACACATTTTTCCTTCCCTCATTTTCAGGAGGCGGAGAAGAGTGCCCAGCAGATGGTGGTCAACTCGATGCCCAGCTCGCGGCAGTCGGAGGAGGACCTGCGGGCACAGCAGCAAGATGAAATCGCTGCCCTTCAGCAGCAGCTCCACCAGCTTTCCGTCCAGATGGAGGAAGTGGGCGGAGATATGAGGCAGCTAACCACTTCCATCAATCAGGTGAGGGGCCTGGGGGCATCTGTTTGTATGAACTAGATGTGTTGGAACAAATGGGTGTGCTGACTCTCAAAGGCTCTTTTTTGTGCAATTAGCATGGCATTTTAATAAAAACGATAAAAATGAACAAAATAAATATATAAAAGAAAATTAATAAAATGTAAAACAAAAAATATAAAAAATCTTTTCCAAATATAGATTCCTCTGGCGTGGCATTCAAAAGTATTGAACTAAATTGGGAGTGACTGAATCATTTTTGGGTTTGTGGGGGATAGGGTTTTTGAGGAGAACCCTGATCTTTAACCCCTGTGCCCTCTCCTGTGTCCCCTCTGGGTCTCTCCTGTGTCCCCCCTCTGTCCCCTCTGGGTCTCTCCTGTGTCCCCTCTCTGTCCCTTCTTTGTCCCCTCCGTGTCTCTCCTGTGTCTCCCCTGTGTCCCCTCTGGGTCTCTCCTGTGTCCCCTCTCTGTCCCCTTGCTGTCTCTTCTGCGTCCCCTCTCTGTCCCCTCTCTCTCTTCCCTCTCTGTCTCTCCTTCGTCTCTTCTGTGTCCCCTCTCTGTCCTCTCTGGGTCTCTTCTGTGTCCCCTTTGCGTCCCTGTGTCCCCTCTCTGTCCCTTCTGTGTTTTCCCTCTGACTCCTCTCTGTGACTCCTCTCTGTGACTCCTCTCTGTGTCTCCTCTTTGTCTTCCCTGTGTCTCAGGTGACCGAGGACCTGACGGAACGTGAGAAAAGTAACACTGAGAAGGAGGACTTGGTGAAGGTCAGGAAACAGACGATTGATCTCCTGCCAGACGGTCACAACAATCTTGTCAAATTGCAGGTTGGTGTTCTAAAGTATTTCAATCCCTGTAAACTGAAATAAACGGAACATGCTTCGACTGATGTATCCTGACTTTGTGTGTGCGCGTGTGTGTGTGTGACAGAACCTTATAGATGCTAGTGTTAAAAAGCTGGAGAACCTAAAGGCCCAATGGGAGAAGCACAAAGCCCCTTTACTGGAGGAACAACGCAAACTGAAGGAGCTTTGCAGCAATCAAGAGGTACTACACTGGCATACAACTGTCCTACACCCTCCAAACATTGGGCCACCACACACTAGCATAGAACTATCCTACATCATTCATAGAGACACCACACACTGGCATACGATTTATAACAGCATCCAAACAGACACCACACATA
>JAGFZM010002271.1:7696-41894 GCA_017657215.1 Limnothrissa miodon
TCTCTTATAGTTCATATCCCATGTGAGGGGGTTGGTGGAACAGTGTGAACAAAATTTGCACACATTACCTCATCCTTCAACCTGGAAAGCCATAGAGTATATGAAGCCCATATGAAGGTGACTAAATCATGGGACATTCCACTATCCCCATCCCTATAGTAATTCACATTCAACGGGAGTAGTTGATGTTTATCTACAACCACGTTCCACTAAACTTCAATCCGAGATTGGTAGTTTGCTCTGGTCATTTCACCCCAGATTGTTTCGTCAACCTCGGGCTGTATAGATCCGGCTTTTCACGAGCACTACACCTGAAACCAGGATCTATTCCAACTATTCTGCAAGCGCAACCAATTCTGCCGGTATGTAACCACGCCAGAATTCAGTGTTTTTTGGTCACCATAACCATAGAGTTGTTTGTTCATTATGGCACAGACTCTCCACTTTGTCAGTCTCATGGGCATATGAGCTGATATTGTTTCTCATAACTCGGGTGCAGGTCATGTCTTGTCTTATGGGAACAGAGTTGCTGAAGAAATAACATCGGGGGAAGAAATACTTTCTCTTTGTGGTGAGTTTCCATAGCATGTCAATATTAGCAGAACTTGGGAAGGCCTAGAGAATTTTAACTGTCACTTGTAACATCTACAGTAGCAGTGAGTGTCACTCGCGTCTGCAATAACTCTCTCTAAATGTTGCAATAACATTGTAATAACATCAGCTTGTTTGACATGCACGTGGGGATTTTTGACCGCATTATTGTTTTAGAATCCAGCACGCATCAAAATAAAATGTAGGCTAAATGATGACACTCTAGATTGAGGGAATTATGACATCAGACTTTTTTTTTTTTTGATGTGATATTTTGATGTGATTTTGTGTTTTGATAGATGTGACCGATTTTTACCAAAGCCAGCAGACAGACACCTTTAAGTATGATGGCAGATTTGGAACTCTCTCTCTCTCTCTGTGTCACGCACTCACGAGCATGATGGTGCATCCGGGGATAGACCTGCATGTGAGGTACCGTCCACAATTAGTTAATGGAGCCGCAGGAGCAGAGAATAGGTCTGATCTAGTCTCAAATCCTCTACTAATCTCCTCTAAAACCCCAGCTAATCCTGCTCTGCCCTGCTCCAGGACAATACCACTGGCCAACACTACATGTTTCATGACATTCAAATATTTAAAGAGCCCATAGAATGCAAAACCACATTTACCTTGTTATTGTTGAACTTAGGTAGCTTAAGGTATCCAACGTACTATACCGAAATTCCCAACACCATCTTCCGCCTCCTTCTATATGCAAATTTCAGGCTAGAATTTGCCGGGCTGAAAAAAACGATCTGAAAATAGTGCTTTGTAGACAGCGCAAAGCTACACCTCTTCCATTACATTGTCCAATCCAAAGAGCTCTGCTCTAGAATCTTTGGTCCGATCAAAAATTGTTTGGAACAGTCTCTTGTCCAGCCCCCTGTTGCTTACGAACTGTAGTCTATGTAATCGCTAGCTAACAATGACAACGGCTAACGGCTCTAAGAAAAATAAGTGCATGTTGAATTTCTGTTTGAAATAAGTGCATGTTGAATTTCTGTTTGACTGGAGAACATACGGAAAAAATGTCAGCACATGCGTGTAACGTTCCAGGATGTCCTGGGGTTTTCCGGAATTTGCACTACCTTCCTCAAGAACCTTGCATTCAACGGGAGTAGTTGATATAATGTCGATGCAATGTCTTGTTGAATGCTCTTACATGATTGATTGATTGTTGATTGTTATATTCAACTGGACGTATGTTGACTGTCTGTATGTGGCTTAGGCCTTGCTTGGGTGTATTACTGTATTAGCACTTAAGTATTTATTATATTTATTATTTTATGTGAGGATGCACTGACCAGAGACATCTCTCAATTTCATTGTACCTGCGACAATGACAATAAAGGACATTCATTCATTATCTACAACCACGTTCCACTAAACTTCAATCCGAGATTGGTAGTTTGCTCTGGTCATTTCACCCCAGATAGTTTTGTCAACCTCCGGCTGTATAGATCCGGCTTTTCACGTGCACTACGCCTGAAACCAGGATCTATTACAACTATTCTGCAAGCATAACCGTTGGTAACCACGCTAGAATTCATTGTTTTTTGGTCGCTATAACCATAGAATTATAGACTTGTATATACTGGTATTTCTATGGCCTTAACAGTTTGCCTATTTGATGCTACTTGATGACGGATATCCAGGTTATGGCGAAGCAAAAAGTTGCTGCACACTCAGCCACTAAAGTGTAGGTAGGCTAGCAAGCTAACCATAACAACAGATACTAATGTCGCATTTCCACTATGGCCCCGTGTTGCCCCCAGGCTTCACCCCGGTCTTAAACACCTGTGTTTAGCCCCAGTGTTGCATTTCCATTACCAAGTTTTAACACCGGGTTTTAGGTAAACTTGGAATGTTTACTATACAAATGTAATATCGGCTGGCTATAGCCGCCCCATCCCTTCACTTCACCCCCCCCCCCCCCCCCCTCTCTCTCCTTCCACCAACCTCTGGCAGTTGGGTTGGCCCCTTGAGTCATGGTTCTGCCCAAGGTTTCTTCCTCAGAGGGAGTTTTTCCTTGCCCCTGTTGCTCTTGGGTGCCCCTTGTTAATGATTGGGAGTAGTAGTTATGACATTACTGTTGCCTCTCCACTCTTACTTCATACTGTAGGCCATTCCCATTTCTCTACACTATCTCTTTACCTCATTCTTCACCCTCTCTCTTTAATGCACAATAGACAGACAACACCTACATTTCACTACATTTTTTATCTTTTAAAAAAAGTATGTGACAATAAATATCCTTGAATCCTTGAATCCTTGAATCCTTAATAGCCTACGTTAATTTCCCGGTAAAGATGCATATCGCCATCTATTATAGCATATCATAACCTCAGACATGCTGAAACTAAAACGTAGCCTATGCCTACATAATATTAAATGTTAAATGGTTCTGCATAACGTTGTCATAAAGGCTGACAATCCTATAATATCATAATGTAGAAATACGTTAGCCTAGGCTACTGAAAGCTGGACGTGGAAAACTTTGTTCGTGTTTATATACAACTTTATTTGTTTTCTCCGAGAAAATGAAGAGAGACAGACAAAACATGCCAAGTGGTACCAAATAATGTTGGCCTCTCGCAACAAATAGGCTAACTGAAAAAGCCCTGGCCCCGATAATGGAAAGACTTAAAGCCAGAGGCTTTATCCCAAACACCGGGGTTTTACCCCATAGTGGAAATGCGCCATAAATAGTACTATGATGTCGGATATTGGGTATTTTAAATGGGGAAAATTTATATTTAACACATTAGTGTTATCATGTCCTTCATGTAAAATGCCAACTCTGTTTAACTTCCCAATGCCGTGTCTGAATGTGTGAAGTAGGGGTGGGCGATATAGTCGATAGCGATATAGCGATATAGCGATATAGTATAATTATATTGCGATATATTTTGAACCATAGACGGTAGATGATATATATCACGGTATACTTTGGTATGTAACTTATAGCAATTAAACAACAATAAAGTCAATATGTACAACAGTTGTTTAGTCATCGTTAGGAGGTGTTTATATTGGACTCTCAAATTCACACAGAAGTAAACTGGTAAGCTGCATTTGTGTCAGGCAGTAGCTGTTCAATTTATTGGCTCTTACACAGTTTCATTTTAAGAATGAAAAGGTGCTATCAATAAGGTGAAGCTACAGGTCAACATTTTTTCACATGGTTGTGGAGACGCAATGAGCCTATCACGGTATGCCGATATGACCCAAAATCTCTATCATTGGCCAAATTCATATTGCATACGGTATATATCGTCTATATTGCCCACCCCTAGTGTGAAGCAACCCTAGTTTTAATTACATAGAACGTTAGTTACCAGGAATTCTAATAAAACCTACCAGTCTGACACATTCATTTCATTTTTATAGTTAACCGATTTACTGTTTACTCAGATAGTTCACCGATTTACCGTTTTACTGGCGAGAAAGAGTATCAGTGAAACAAGGGAGCCAATCTGCTTTAGCAAAAAAACAGCCAATAGGCCTCACAATGAACTAGCCAATCAGCACCAGGGAGCGGGAAACTGGCCAGAGGGTGGGAAATACGAACATTTTTTTAGCATGCATTTCTGAGTATGGAATAGACAGCCAGAAATGCTCCTGGGTCTTTTTCAGACGCACAAACTTGCAATTATTGAGGCTCAAAGAACATTTTATGATGGTCAAAAAATGTGTTCTATGGGCTCTTTAAGTTTCAAGATAAAAAAGCATCTCTGTCCTGTGTGCATTAAGCTTGTTTGATGCTGCACCCACTACAGTGTCCTGAGAACAATGTATCCTCAGCCAGAGTGCCGTGGCTTTTTAACTCCTCCGCTCCTCTTTCCCATTTACACTTGGTTCCCCTCTCTCTCTTCCCACGCCACAGATGTTTTTGTCCCCAATTTTGCCAATTTATTCTCAGTCTTTTTTGTCATTGGCTGTTGGAGCTGTTGGATGGTAGCACTTCCTGTGTGTATTAGGAGCCATCTGTGGCTCCCTTTCCTTGTGTATGTGTGTGTGCCTGTATGTATGTGTGTGTGTGCTTTTGTGTGTGTATGACCGTGTGTGCTTGGGTGTGTGAGTAAGAGTGTGTCTTTGTGTGTGCATGTGTGTGTGTGTGTGTTCGTGTGTGTGCGTGCATACACGCATGTGTGCATGCATGTGTGGATCTGGCCTTAGGCTTAACGCTCCCTCACTCGGATGCTGCTGTTGGTTTTAAATAGCAGCAAATAAGAATGGAGGGTGAGAGCGGCTGTGGCCAGCATCACAGCTTTAGCCGCACAGCACTGCAGCCATGTGCCACAGAAACAGCAGACAGACAACCAGTCAGTTAGTCAGTCTGCCAGAACGTGTGTGTGTGTGTGTGTGTGTGTGTGAAACAGTATGTGTGTGATTGTGTGTGTGTGTCTGTGCCTGTGAGTCCACTGATATGTGTGAGTGTGTGCCTATGTGTGTGTGTGTGTTTTTGTGTGTGTGTGTATGTGTGTGTGTGTGTGTATGTGTGCCTGTGCAGTTATGATAGCATACACATGGGGGAATTAGATGTGAGGAATAAAACACATTTTGTCATACAATTTGTATGAATGTAGTATGAATGTGACATAAATTAACAATAACTTCCCGTGGACCGGTTCTCATTCACGAGCCTCCGTTGGAGTCCACGGGCCTTATCAACCACAGAACCATTAGTCACAGGAGGCATATGATTTATGAAAGACAGAGAAAGAAAGGCAGATGGGGGAGAAAAGAGAACAGAAAAAATAGTGAAAGAATGAATGAATGAGTGTTGACATGGAGACAGTAAGAAAGAGATGAAGAGAGAGAGAGATAGGGTAGAAGGAGGAATAGCATAGAGAGGAAAGGGTGAAGAGAGATAGTGGAGGAAGAAGAAAAGAACAAGAAGGATAAAAGAGGTGGTGAAAGGGGGAGAAGGGGAGGAGAGAGAAGGGAAGAGACGCAGAGATGTAAGGGACTCAGCTGGGAGTGACATATTTTTCTGACATCTGTTTTTGATGACATTTTCAGTCGCATTGGAGAGCGACTGGAGAAAAACGGCTCGTTCCCTCATCTCCTCATCAGGCCTGATTTTTATGAGATGGGTCTCACTGTAATTAGTGGATCATCAGCTCTGTTGCCAAAATCATTTTTGTCTAAGCCAAAGATCAATTATGTTAGTATCACTGACTGCCTTTGTTAGAGGGGATTGTGTGTGTGTGTGTGTGGGGGGGGGGGGGGGGGGGGGGGACGGGGGGGGGGGGGGGACGAGGAGGGGGGGGGGTATGGGTGGGTGTGTGTGCATATGTGCATGCATCCATATCACAGAACCTCTCTTGAAAAACTATTTAATTCTCTGGCTTTTTGTCTCTTGAGCTACACTCTCGCTTGTAAAGGATCTATATGTCAGCCCTGTGGTTAACAGAAGGACAGCACTGTTGCATTACATATCACACGCGCACACACACACACACACACACAGTGAAGGTTAGCATGAGGTTCTGTTCTACTGTTTTACTGAGGTTAACACACGAACACCAGTGCTGAATCTCCATGTGGAACCAACCACCACCACCAAAATATACACACACACACACACACACACACACACACTCTGCTTTGCATAAGGCTCTACTCTTTCTCTTTCCCATCCCCTAAACCACCATCCCCCTTTTTACCCATCACAGGCTGGAAATAGCAGTCTATCTCTCAGAGGTGTGGCAGCGGCTTGCAGTCTGAGAAGATGCGCTTGTGTTGCAGCCGTTGCGCCGGTGGTGATAATTACACAAGCCTGCTTAGGGGAGCATGCACGAGCACCGCTCGAAAAAGGTGTTGACAGAGCAATTTACAGTATCACTGCGAACACTTTCACAATGACCACAAAAAGAAAAACGTTAAACATTCAAATGTTCAAATCTTGAGTACTACAGTATGTGTCTGCATTTGTGTGTTTGTGTGTGTATGAGTGTGTATTTGTGTCAGGTCAAGTGTATTTTATTGCCATTTTAGCCCTATACACATATTGTGTGTGTTGGTGTGTGTGTGTGTGTTGTGGATGGTTGCATTGACAGTGAGCTCAGATGTCTGTAGCACATGTAGCTAGAAGCACTGGCCTTGGTTCCTTGTTTGGCTCCTCTGCGTCGTGGTGTTGAGGTTTTGCCATTGATCTGTGGTCACTTGAGCAAAACCATGGTTGCTAACTTGGTTGCTAACTTGGTTGCTAACAGCACAGCATTTTTGACTAATAACCAAGTTAATTTAGTTAGCCAATTTAGTTAATAACTATTAATAACTACCACTTAGTTAATAACTATTTGGTGTTAATCACCTCAGAAGCCAACTCTAAAGCAACTAGCATTTTTGCTATCTGGTTAAGTTGCATTTTTGCGAACTGCTGAGCAGCTATGGTTTTAGGAAATGGGAGCCTGGAAATAGAGGTCTGCGCGGGACAGAATTATCAGTCCCGCTCCCGCCCGCACCCGCATTGTGCTATCCCGCTCCCGCCCGCACCCGCAAAGAATTGTAATTTTCACTCCCGCTCCCGCCCGCACCGGCAATATTTTGACCCGCTCCCGCCCGCAAAAATCCTGCAAGAGGGACGTTGGCTTAATTTCTATCTCACTGAAAGGCCTCTTATTTGGCTGAATTTTTTGAAGTTTATCGCAGAGCTCTGTACTCCCGCGGGTGTGCCACTACGACCGTCCATCACGTTGATTCAACATTGAATTTCGGTCGTCTGATGGATACCTACCTTTCCAACCAACAATCAATGTCGTTTGCTATTTGGGTAGGCTACATCTGCAAGTTTTAATGGTTTTAGTAACAGTAAATAAAATATTCAGCACAAATTATGTATGCTAGGTACTACATTAATCATTTGTATCTTTTATTTTACACACATATTGTGTTTGCGGGACTGCAGTTTATCATCCTACCGCCCGCTGCCGCATAGTGCAGTCCCGCTCCTGCCCGCGCCCACGATGAGCTTTCAAATTTATTCCCGCATTGCACTGTTTTGCGTTTGGTCCCGCGGGTCTGGCGGTACACCCGCGGGAGTGCAGGCCTCTACCTGGAAATTAAAGAAAGCCAAAGGTTCTGCCATAGGCCTATAGATGAGGGGACACACAAATAAAGATCAGTTGGGTAATTAAATGATTGAAACACCCCTTATGTACCAGAACTTTTACTCTCTCATTCTGGGATGTCCTGATGACTATATTTGTTTTGATTTATTCCAGTTACCCAACTTTTAATGAAATTTACTTTTTGGTTCCCCGGCTGCCTCTTGCAGGGTAATGCAGTGCTCTTGGGTTGATTGGTCTCAAACACACATAGACACACTCAGACATTCGCCCACATCTCAATGTGGCATGTGTGTCCATTCCATTTAGTATGAAATATTTAAGCGCTCCACAAGGAAGGAGACGAGAGCTCTGACAGGTGCTGCACTGAAACAGCTGGCTGCCAGGAACAAAGACATTCTCACGTCAGATTTCAAAGTGTGGTGTGTGTGCTGGTGCTTGGGGTAAAGGGGGTTTGGGAAGGGTTAAAAAGAGACAGAGCTCTGTAATGGCACGCTTTGGCTCAAAATAAAACAAAATGGGAATTTCATGTGTTTTTCTTTAACAGAGCCTCAGATGCAGGAGAAGACAATGCGGATTTCTGCACTAAGCCTGCATAATGAGCATAGAGGGGAAAAAAAAAACAAAGGAACGGGTTCTTTCATCCAGCCTGTCTCCTTTATCCATCCGGTCAGAATTGCTGACTGTTCTACTTACAGAACCTTCTCTGTTTTGTGATGAGGAAAACCTCCCTTAACTCTCCCTTAAGGCCATTCACATCTGCAACAATAACTATAAAGTTAACTATAAAAATAACTATAACCATATATGTTAACATCTTAACTTTTAACTTAAGTGAATGGTGGCCGCTCACAAATCAACTGTAATGACAAGGACGAGCTGAATGATACGGTTCAGATCACGTTCAGAGTTATTTTATGAACGATAAAAGCATTTTCAGCCAATCCAAATGCATTAGAATGTACAGGATGCATGACCGGCTTGCTGTTGCGAACGGCCCTTTAGTCTTCTCTTTTGCAGATAAAAAGAAAGTAAGAACATGGAAATAAATAAATAAATAAAGCTGATCCAAGTCTTCTCTGCTCAGTGTTCCGTGTCCCATAAGCCCTTGCTCCTCGTTCCGTCCTGTCCTGTCCTGACGAAGGCTGTTGACGGTCCACAGGAAGGAAGCAGTGATGTGTCTCTGCGCCATCTGCTCATCAGAGAGGAGATAATGTGACCCCCTTATCTGGCTCCGACATCCTTATTAATCTCGCTTTAATTAAGCTTGTTGTTCTTCGCTGGCCAGGGGCACTCCCTCCGGCTCCTGCTCTGCCTCCCAAAAAGTCTCAGCCTGGCCAAAAAGGATAAGCGTTTGGGGAAACAGATTTGGACTTCTATGCAGGTACTCGTGTTGTTATTGAGGCCCTTGATGTGTGTGTGTGTGTGTGTGTGTGTGTGTGTTAAGATAGTTTGCATCCGTTGAGGGGGAGTGTAAAACAAATGGAGGAGAGAGTGACATAAGACACGAAAAAAGAGACAGAAAGAGAGAGAGATGGAAAAAGAGAGGGGGAGAGAGAAAGAAAGAGATGGAGAGAGAGGTATAAAAGAACAACAGGAGGGAGAAGTAGAACAAAAGTAGGCGTGAAGCAAACTCTAACATGTTAATGTTTTAAACATTTAGAAACAGTATTTAAGTATTTTATTGCTTGGGTGCTAAAATGCAATTTGATTATTTTGCACTGACTTTTCCTTTGTTTTATTCTGTCTAACCCAGTCCCAGTGGACAGCAGTGACTCAAGCAAGGAACACTCCTCATTAAGCTGTAACTTCCACCTGGGTGTCAGTTTTTGCACATACATCTGAATGATTGGCTCCGAAAAGAGAAGCACAGGCCAGGCCAAAGGTGAGCACAAATTAGCATTTTTCTTACACCTCCAAGGTCATATATTTTCCAAGCACTCTATCCATTGATTGACTGATAGATTGGCTAGTCAGTCCAGTTAGAAATATTACCTAAAAATTCTTATAGGTGCATGGCTGCAGGCATCTTTAGTGATCTTTATAAACAGATGCAGGGAGGTAAACGAACAAGAATCATACCACACCATTGCTCACTGGCCAGTTTTGCACAGAGAAGAATTTAGCTTTCAGGTATTTTGCACAGTGGAGATGGTTCTGAAAGGAGTTTTTCCCACTAGATTTTAGATTCAGAACTTGACAACTCCTTATAAATGGAGGAACGGACTGATGCCAGGAGTCTCGAAAACACGCTTTAAAAAAAGATACTGTATGTGTTTGTCTACAGTATGTGCTTGTGTGTGTGTGTGTGTGTGTGTGTGTGTGTGTGTGTGTGTGTGCGCGCACGTGTGTGAGCGAGAGAGAGAGAACGCGACAGAGAGAGAGAGAGTGCAAGACAGAATGACATTGCTAAGTATAAATTCCAACCACAGCCACAATTAGAATTATTTCGATTATCTATTTTACATTGTAATTTATTATGCAATCTATTTTATTACAAATAATGATATACTGTTTTCCCATTACATGGATATAATATAGCTACTCACTGCTGTGTCTATCTCACAGCAACATCCGTGTCCTCGTACACTCCTCCTTTCACACTGAGACGCTGATTTGTTGCACGTGTCCAGTGTGAGATTAACAACTTTGGTTTGACACACAGCCTGGGATTCCAATCCATCGATGGTTTAAAGATAATGAGCGACCAGGGGGTTGAGATTGACAGCAGCTTGGGCTATGCAAAGGGGGGAGGGTTGGTGGGTGGTAAGTGGTGTAGTCTGTGTGTGTGTGTGTGTGTGTGTGTGTGTTTCGATGCCAGGAGTCTCGAAAACACGCTTTAAAAAAAGATACTGTATGTGTTTGTCTACAGTATGTGCTTGTGTGTGTGTGTGTGTGTGTGTGTGTATGTGTGTGCGTGTGTTTGTGTCTGTGTGTGTGTGGGTGTGTGTGTGTGTGTGTGTGTGTGTGTGTGTGCGTCATAAAGAGTGACTGTGTGTGTGCATGTGTGTGTGTCATAAAGAGTAAATGTGTGTGTATGCGTGTGTTTGTGTCTGTGTGGGTGTGTGTGTGTGTGACTGTGATTAGTGAGTGTTGCTGTGGTGGGCTGACAGCTCAATAACCACCCCACGTCTCTCTCACTACCCTGCCACCCGCTTCACACACTTGCTCACTCACCACACACACACACACAAACACACACTCACTTGCAGGCTCTGGCAGCTGTTTAATGAATCGCTTAAATCTGTGCCATATGCACAGCTTAACAGATGTACACTTTTGCCATAAGAAACAGAGAGAAAGGGTGAGAGAAAAGAAGAGTGAGATAAAAGGGGAAAGAGAAAAGGAGGGAAAGAAAATGTATTGGGCTGAGAGATCTAAGGCTTGTCACAGTTTGTGCAGTAGGCACAGTGTCCTTTGTTTCTCTAGACATTATTCACACACACACGCACACACACACACTTTTGCACATCCATCTCCATCCTTTTTCTTCTTTTCTGTCACTCTCTCTTCCATACAGTATGTTCTACTCTCCCCCTCAACGGATTCAAACTATTGTAATACACACACACACACACACAGAGACACACACAATGCACACACACAAACACACACACACACACACACACACACACAGTTTTTCACTTCGCCTCCATTAGGCCACAATCATTTGACTTTCCAGTGGTAATCATTTTTGGTTATATTTAATATTCTAATGGTGCATGAAGGCAGACATGTCTAGTGACTAAAGAAGCAAATGTAGCGAGACCAACAAACAAACACTACATGTGTATATGATTTCAGCTTAGAACACTCAAAATAACATGGGTAAGTTCATCAGGTATATAATATAATTACTATAATTACAATGATATAATTACAATGATAATTACTAAAACTTCACCATATACTGTATATAAACTCATTCACTAAAAAGTATTAGTTGGTGAATACTGGTGGATATTGGAGCTGGAGGATACTGGCTAACACTGAAACCAATGGGCCAGTGGCCTCTGTGAATTTAGCCTGGTTCTCACACACTGATCTCAGTTGTCAGTATGGGACAGACAAAAGGTATAATCAATCAAAAAAGATGTCAACCCACAACCCTGCTTGAGGTCAGAAAAATAAGAAAAATTGCAATTGTTACAACATAGGACAATTTTATATGTGGCAGCTAATGGCAACTGAATAGGGCAAGGAAAATTAACCTGAAAAGTGAGTTTTTATTTGGTGTTTGTTTGGTACCAGATTTTATCGTCTCTATCCTGCCAACTACTGTATGGAAATCTCCTTAATCTTCCTTTGACCTCAGTGAAACACAGAAAGTTTTTAGTTTAAAGTGCCCATAGATTGTCAAACCACATTTACCTTGTTATTGTTGAATTTAGGTAGCTTACGGTATCCAGTGGACCATAGCAAAACTTAAACCGCCGCCTTCCGCCTCGTTCTACATGTAAATTTCAAGCTAGAAATGGCCAGGCTAAAAAAGGCTAATCTGAAACGAGGTGGTTCCTGCCGTCGGCAGCACTAAGATACACCTCCTATATTTGCATGGTACAACCAAAAATCATTTGGAAACGTCTCTGGTACAATCCCCTGTTGCTTCATGAATTTGCCAGGTGATGCGGGAATTACGAATATTTTTGTTCGATGAGCCTGTAAACAATGTGCTAGCAGTGCTCCTGGGTCACTTTCAGTCTCACAAATTTGCATACACTATTATTGAGGCTCAGAGAATATTTTATGATGGTCAAAAAATGTGTTCTATGGGCGCTTTAAGCCATAAAAGCGTGTTTTTTAACCTGTAGGCTAAACCTTAACCAGAAGACCCACAGTACAGTAGTTGTTTGTTCTCCTTAAATGTTCCACACCACAACAGCAATGCACATGCAGCTGTTCCACACACTGGCATTTAGAAATGACTCATAATGTGTGTGTGTGTGTGTGTGTGTGTGTGTGGTGTGTGTATATGTTTATACCTCAGTCTCTCTAAAGGGGAAAGGATGAGGAGTGACATGAGGCAGGTGGGATTTTGAAACTTGAATTTGCATATGCTCACAAACGTGAAGGAGAAATAATCTTCCTCGCTCTACCTCTTTCCTCTTTGCAAGCCTTGCTCTCACACACATGTGCTCATCTCTCTCTCTCTCTGTCTCTCTCTCTCTCACTTTCTCACTCTTTCTCTCGTTCCTCTTTCTCTCGTTCCTCTTTCTCTCGTTTCTCTCAAGAGAGTCGAACTCTCATCCGCCGCATTCCTGCAGAGCTGTCCAAGGTTTTCATGCACTCTGACTTCCTTAATCCTCCTTACCTTACCATTCTTTTTCCCTCTTTTATGCCCCTATCTTCTTTCATCCCTTTATCATTTGAATTCCTCAGTACATCTGTATCAGAAATGAACGTGGGTCTCGCCGCTGCTGGCCTAGTTAGTCCCTGCTGCTCCCGATCTCTATCCCTCTCTGTGTCAACATGTTCTCTCCCCCTCTTTCCTTCTTTCCCTCTCCCTCTCATACACACACAAAATGTCATACTGAGCACAGTTCAATAAGATAAGCCAAAAAAAGACAAGACAAGTTCTAAGAGGTCTATTTTTCATTTAACGTGTTAAATTTATACCTCAGGCTTATCAGAGTTATCGAAGGCTGAGGTGGGTTCATGGGTCAGAAAGTGAGGATTAAAAATATACTAAACATTGTGGAACTGATATGCTTCGGGGCAAAGGCAACATCAAAATGGATTTAACATCCAAAAACTTTATGCGAGACTCCCCACTGCTATTATGACTAGGGTTGCCACATTTGATTTGAGAAAAATCAGGACAAGGGGG
Organism: Limnothrissa miodon; assembly: GCA_017657215.1. Lineage (NCBI taxonomy): Eukaryota > Metazoa > Chordata > Actinopteri > Clupeiformes > Clupeidae > Limnothrissa > Limnothrissa miodon. The sequence continues at coordinate 21,191 of JAGFZM010002271.1, forward strand.
CGGGGCGGTGACGACAGTTGGTGTGTCTGTCATATTGTAATAATAAATACAATGCTATTATATATTTGTATGTTTGTTTCTTTATTGTATACATGGATTTCATGTTTACAAACACTGCGCCTGCGCATGCAAACCCAGGGCAGTAAGCCATCTATCATGATAGAATAACCATGAGAAAGCCCAGTTTAAATGTACAGTTTATTACCTGTTGTTAGTCTACTAATCCCTCTTCTGTAGCCAAGAAGACTTGCACACACCCACTCAACATATACCCAAACATAATTTTAGATATTTGAGCCTTTGTCTATATATTTGACATTAAAGATGCAAGCTACTTGAAACGGATGCCTCTTCTTAGGTATGTTGAACATTTTGATGCTATTTCCAACTCTATTTGCACAGTTCACAACACAACTTCTTGTCATGTTGCTTTCCTTCAGTTTCAATACAAAAATATGCTGCTTTCTGCCCCGGTCTTGCGCAGTGCAACAACGTTGATGTTGCTGTGAAATCCATGTATTCAATACACAAATTAAAATTAAAGTTAAGAAATAAATATAATAAAAGAAAAAATAAAACAATAATGTAGGTTACATTATAGCCTACATGTGGGCCTACTGTATACTGTGGATAGATTAATTTAGCAAAGAACGTTGCAAGATACTCAAGATATAGGCCCAGTTGGTCTATAGGCCTAAGAACAGATGCTAACAGAAATAAATGGTTGGTTGTGTCACCTACCCACTCCAAATAGTTGCCAGTTTTCCCCCAGTCGGCGTTGTAAACTGTGTACCTCTTTTTCTTAGCCGCTGGCCCTGACATTGACTGTGCATCCTCCTCGCCCGTCTCGCCCCCCATTAACTTAAATTAAACAAACCAAGTCGAATGGAAAAGTATTTTTAACTAGGCAGTCACCAATCTAACTAACCCGCATTCCTTCACTCCTTAACTGCTCGTGGCAGTTGCTAGGTGATGCTGGTAAACTTTCGTTCTCTTTCACTTCTAGCCGAAAACGGATAGAATGGATAATACATGCTTCATGCTTTATTCTGCTGAATTTAACTAACACCAACCCTTTTGAAAAAAGGGCAGCAAGTGTCTGCATCATGCGCACTAGCTGCCATTTACCAGGCTCAGCGTGACAATAGAAAGGTTATAAGTAACCCTGCTTGCTTCTGTTCTGCCTCTTTTGCGATTTCATGCGCACACTTCCCATGTTTTTTTTCCCGTGATCATTATCTATTTTCAACCCGGCTTTAGCCCACAAAAAAAAAGCTTTTTTCAAAACTCGAAGAAAGAAGATTTCCAAGCTTACCAAATCTCCCCCACTCTCTGGCTGCCGCTAGACGTCTAGACCCGTCCCGCTAGTGCCTAGACCCTCTCCAGTTAGCCCACTAGCCGATCCTCGGCTATCGGCCCTGAGCTTAGCGCAGGCGACTACGGTCTACGCCTGCGGACTACGACTACGCACAGGCTCCCCCTCCCCCAGGTCTCCTTCTCCTCCACCCGAAGACATCGTCATCAAAGGAGTCGATGTCGCAGAGATGGCATCCTTCTTGTCGGAACCTGGGATCAGCGAAGACATGTCACTGGAGGGACATCCAGACGCACGTGGCACCCACGCTGCTAAGCTAGCCCGTGAGCTAGCCAGGATGGCTTCCCTAGCTGCAGCCATATTTCCTCGTTGCGCCTGCCACGGCCAACGCTCTGTTTGGCCAGGCACTGGAGTATCAACATCCCCGTCTTGAGAGGATTGAAGTCGGCAGGCTCAGACTCTGCGACCAGGCCTCCCTAAGCGGGTTCCACCTCCACCCGCTGCTCCCGCGGCGCCATGAAAAAAAAAAAAAGACTGACGCTACCAAGTCTGCGCCTCCCACTCTTGGCAACGCTCCTACTCCCGTGCATGTGTGGCCTCGGCCACGCACCCGCCCAGCAAAGGGCGTCGCCAGTGGCAACAGCGCTCCTGATGCGCTCTTGTGTGTACAGCAAATGAGATTGCGCACCCGTTGACTATTCTGCACATGTGTGCTTCCAAAGGCACGGGTCTCTGCTCCGCTGCTCTCGGCTTGGAATGTTTTCCCCCGCTTCTGTGGTCCTCTCTGATCCCACCGCCCCAAGGGGCGCTGGATTTGCCTTGTTCACAAGCACAACGCACACACAGGCCCGTTTTTAAACGGCCGATGTTTGATGAGCCCCGGCCGGTGGACCCCCCCCCCCCCCACACCTTTTCTGTCTGTCAGCCCGCGCTGATGCGCGTGGGGTTGTCTGCACTCAGACCCCCCCCCCTCTTGCGCGCAGCTGGCACGTTTTTTGGCACGCGTCTTCGCCCCTCTCGCTGCCTGCCTCACCTCGGTCAGTCCTTTCCTCACTGACGCACAGTCCGAGCAGTCTGCCCACGGGGGCGCTGCTGGTGACTTGCACGAAAAAGGAGCTTCATTTAGACGCTCCTATCTCAGTGAATACCATGCTGAGCCTTCAGGGCACCGCGGGAGATATGCGCAGACCACCGGCTACATGCGGGCGCTCTTCAGCCTCACCCGCAGTCGGCTCTCTCCAGTTCATCACTTCCTCAGACTGACGCGTCTGCCAGAGGTCCTCGCTGCACAAGGCCGTGTCTCCGTCCCTTTCACTGCCCACCTCGCCTCAGTCGGTCATTCCTCACCAAGCAGTCTGCCCGCGGGGGCGCTGCTGGTGACGTGCCCGAAGGAGGAGCTTCATTTAGGCTACGTTTACACATACCTGGGTATTTTGATAAACGAATATTTTCTTCCCTCCGTTTTCCAAAATAATTGTGTGCATACACCATCGTTTTCAAAAAGTTTCCGTTTACATTGAGCTGCATAAACATGCTGTCGAGAGCCGTCATACCTACGTTAAGCCTATGGGCTGCAGTGTAGGAAGAAGGAGAAAGCCATACAAGCCAATCAGAAGCCTCACGCCATTCCTCCGGGACAACCACCTCATTTTCAAAGTGCTCCCACCAGACAGCAGTCCGCACAGGTTGGACCCAAAAACTATGTTTTATCTGTTTTTCGCAGTTTACACGCAAACGTGAACACCGAGTTTTCTAAAATCTAAAATTTCTAAAATTCTAAAATTTCTAAAAAAAAATGACTGCCCACCAACCTACAGCTCCAACCACCTGAAGTTTGCGGATGACACAACGCTGGTGGGGCTCATCACCAAGGGCGATGAGACCCACTACAGGAAAGAGGTTGAGCTCCTGACCACGTGGTGCAAAGACAACAACCTCCTGCTGAATGTTAGCAAGACCAAGGAGGTTATTGTCAACTTCCAGAGAGGCCACACCTGTCACCACCCACTTACCATCGACGACGCTGCGGTAGAGAGGGTGAGCAGCACCAAGTTCTTGGGGGTGCACATCAGTGAGGACGTCTCCTGGACTACCAACACCACATCACTGGCCAAGAAAGCACAACAGCGCCTCTACTTCCTGCGCAAACTCAAGAGGGCAAGTGCCCCACCACACATCCTGACCACATTCTACAGAGGAACCATTGAAAGCATCCTTTCCAGCTGCATCACTGTGTGGGGCGGTAGCTGCACTGACTACAACAGAAAAGCTCTACAACGCATTGTGAGAACAGCTGAGAGGATAGTTTGTGGACCAATCCCCTCCCTGCAAGACATCTAAACCACCCGCCTCACCCGCAAAGCCATCACAATTGTCAACGATGCAACCCACCCCGCACACTGCCTGTTCAGCCTCCTGCCATCTGGAAAGAGATACAGAAGTCTCCGCTCCCGCACCACCAAGCTCACCAACAGCTTCATCCACCAGGCAGTTAGACTGCTGAACTCTCTCCCCTCCCGGCTTCCAGCCAGCAGTACCACCAGACTGGCAGGAGTATACATGTAGGATGACAGATTGGACTCTTTACACCCCCCCCCCCAACCTACACACACTCCCCAACAAGGAAACAAACACTCTGAACTAAGTACTAAAAGCAACACTCTTGACTGAAAACAACTACTTCTGCATTGAAAATTGCACACACCTGCTGCTATATATTTTAGTATTCTTTTTTACCACTATTTATATTACCACTACTGCTGCTACAATCTTATGTTGCACTAAAAACAACAAAAACAACACTGTTGGAACACTTACTATATGTTATGTCTTGTTTTGTTATATCCTGTATGTTATCTAAGTATAATGCCCTAAGCCTACTTGCACTTTTTTACTTAACATTACCTTACTGTTTAGAACTGTTTTTGTTGTGCAGCTGCACTTTATTGTTGTCAACGTCTACGCATGGAGCAAGTGTGAAACATAATTTCGATGCCTTATGTCAAGTACATGTGAAGAAATTGACAAATAAAACTGAGTTTGACTTTGACAATCAGTGCTGTCATCGCACTATTCTAAGTTCTAAGACACGACACACATATCAAACGAAAGTACAGAGACAGGGCTTTCAAATGATACCAAATACTAGTACATCTACTAATACATCGAAGCAATCATGGTATAAATGTAGAATAAATGTATTGAAATTCTGACTACTGCTGTCAAACCGAATTTGCACTTTGAACAGCAAAGTTGCCGATCCTTGAAGGTTATAAGCCTGAAACGTCCTATTTGCAAAAAAATGTAATCCAGGTTTTGCAAATACTGTATATTTCTGCATGGTGCTATTTATTATACTATTGATAATTTATCATGCTGCTTCCAACACCACTTCTGCATTTCTATTGCAATGCGTTCGTCAGAAAAAGCCTCCAGTGCACTTGCACGTTTGAAATGCGCATTCTCACGTGTGGTCAGTTCAGATCAGGTCAAAAGTTCAGTTTGGGTCAATTCACTCGACGCAGAGAAGGAGACTATCATTTTTGAGTAAAGAGAGAGAAGATAAAACAAACAAGAATCAGGTCAAAAAGAGAAAAGGTTTACTCCAGCCAAAGTGGCTGCGATGATAACTGAGGATGATGCCATTATCAGTAATGATTATGGTCCAAGTGTCCAAGTTACATATTACATGTTTGTTAAAACAGATTTTTTTAAATCACAGAGTAAACCCATATCATTTTATTCAGAAAAAAAAGAAAAAGTGGCACTTATTTCCGTCAGGCTCACACCACAGGTTTTTGTACACTGCTAAGTCACAGAACATCCCACTACCATGGTTCTTATATTGCCAAATTCCAGACAGTCTCCTCTCACAGATATGTAAAGATATCCGTAATGTAAGCTTTCTGTGGTGAGAAACATATAAAATTATAGTTTTTGTTTAGACGCAACATTATTTTTTGTTGGTTAAAAAAATAATTTTGTTAAATTAACAAAAGGAATTAATCATATGACACCAGATTCTGATAGCCCAGAGTGTCCTAAAAAAAACATACAGTTTATGTGTGTAGCCTTTTCAATGACCAAGATATCAGCTTCAAAGTAAACAGAGTAAAACGGAGTAAAAATAACATGAAAAAGCCTAGAGTTTAAAAGGTTAAATTCAGCAGAAAAAAAGCATGAAGCACACATTATCCATTCTATGTATTTTCGGCTTCTCGTTCAGAGAACCGAAGGTACATAAGTACCTGAAACGTTTTCACAGGTTTGCATTAACCAATCAAATAAGCGCATGCCTGCCTCTGACAGCTGGATCAAGATACCGTAAGAAAAATAGGCCTAGTAGTCAAGGATTGCATGAGCAGAACGTAGATTTTATTAAAACTAGGGACTAGGCCTACTTAAAAATTGAAGTGCCTTTACACCAAAAAAAGGGGACATGGTTTTCCCGGGAAAGATGATCAATTTTCCGGAACAAACATTAAAAAAAGAGAACAATCCCGGGAAAACCAGAACGTGTGGCAACCCTAGTTATGACTGCATCCATTTTGAAGAGCTGACTATGTCAGTAACGCTGGTTGGTTACTCATATCATTAACACCAGGGTGGGGGTGCATGTGTTTTGGGTCTCGTCTCCGTGCTGATTCACTGAGAGCGCAGACCTCTGTGAGCAGAATACATCAAATGTGACACAAGAAAAAAAAAACAAAATGTGTTCTTACAGTCGTTGGTTTAGCTTCAATGCAATAGCGTAATTTGTAAACATTTAATAAAATACACATTTTGCCATATGTCCATAACATAAGCCAATTTTTTTAGGCTAAATGACGCGACGTTCTCCGACACTGCAGTTTGGTTAGGCTACTGCTAAATACGCGAGGAAGTAACAGTGCAACAGTCATGTGCGTTGTAGAGGACGTGCAGTTGTTTGCTGTCCATGGTGCTGCTGCTGATTTGAATATTTTGAACTCTCTCTCCCTCTCTCTCTCTGTGTTCCCTGAGGGGCCTCTGAGCGTTGCAGCATTACCGCTTGTCTCAGTGCCCTGTCTCCTCGCTCTTCAGAGCAAACGTGAATGAACTGCACTGTAATGGGGATATCACTGTGTACCGGGAGGCTGATTTCTCTCTCCGGATAGTCCGCCACGACAAAAAGGAAAAATAATTACGTGTCCGTGGTTCTCCAGACCAAAATACGTATTTAGCGACTTGTGTTTGTTATTTACGTGTAGTTTTGCGTTTTCCCCAATGTAAGCCGGTACACCGGTTATCAAAAACAAGCGCAGTCGGAAGTTACCGCATAAAAACGAAAACAGGATAATTGTTCATCTGCGGCTCATGATAACATTTTGTCCCAGAATATCGACATTAATCTGAGGAGTGCGCCTGGCAAGGTATGTCTATAATATATTTTTATTTGTTCGTGTCTAGCGACAGTGTGAAAGCTATTTCTAGTTAAAGGGATAGCAAGGTATCTGTCTAATGAAATGGACGAATGTGAAACGTGTGTTTGTATTTCAAGTGCTACCGATCAGCATGTTTTTTTATGTATGGTCATCTACAATCTACGATGTCCTCCTTTTTTTCCCGCGGTGACACTGGGTTTGAAATACTGAATTTTTGCGTGTTGCAATAGACTATATACTAAAAAAACGCTATGTCAATATGAAAAAAAAAGAATCTGACAGAGAAAGAGAGAGGACCGTTGACCATGCTCTGGATAAATGAACATGTCATAGGTTATTCAACTGAAGCAGAGATGAGCAATTTGTTTTTTATTCATTCATATCATATGAAGAAAGAGGGGGTTGGGCGGTGAAATTACGACAATAATGCGTACTCTGTAATTATTCCACGATGTTTTAATTCAGACGCATTAGCCATCCTTTCTGCATGCAAACTTTTACTTGCATAGACACTGGGTCAGGCACACCGGCACGCACGTTCAGGAACACAGTGGGAGCCGTTGACTGAGGCAGATTTTCCGCGTGCTGTGTTTTTTAATTGTGCATCTCTGGCTCCAGTCTAAAGACTGCTCCTGACCCGTGACCTCGCGCAGGCATTATCTCAGCCGATCAAAATGAACCGGGATACTATATTGCGCAGAATACAAAGAAGCCCACAGCTGAGAATCCATTGAGGTTCGTGGAACACACTGCCATATTAAAACATTACAATCCCCCTTGGTAGATTATAGAGAAAGACCAGGAAGAAGTGCACAAAACAGGCTGGAGGCAGAGTGGGGGGGAGTGTGGCTTCTTCCTCCTCCTTTTGGAAACTACCAGAGTTGCAGAAGGCTCTTACAGCAGCATTAGTCAGCATGAGGAGAGAGAGAGAGAGAGAGAGCTAGACTGCAAAACCACATCATTGTGTAGGCTATGTGTGTGTGTTTTTTCCTGCCCTTTCAGCTCCTATTGGAACTGCCAGCTGGTAGGCTAACCATTCACACATCCGAAAGTTGGAAGTGTCGAATGCAAGTGTGTAATGGATCTTGCAGTTCGGCATGAGAAATACAGATCCACCAGTATCCCAGGCAGCTATGACACAACTTATCAAGTGAAAATCAATAGCCTGCATTTAACAATACTGTTTACCTACATTTAACACAGCCCCCTCTCTTTCTCTCGTTCTTGTTCTCTCAATCTATCTCTCTCTTTCTCTCTCCCTCACTCTTTCGCTCACATTTACTGAGTAAGGTGCTGCTTAGTCCCCTGAGATGTGCCATAGTATTCATGTCTCCTAGTACTGGGTCAATGTGTCTTTTATGCCATCAAATTAACATTCACTTTAGCTGCACCCTTTTACCGCAGCTTTTTTGAGTGACCTCAATAGCTTAGCCTAACTGCTTTAGTGGCCTCAATTTGCTCCTCTGAAAAAATATAGAAAGAGACAGTGAGAGAAAGAGAGGAAGAGAGAGAGAGAGAGATGGAGAGAGTGAAAGAGAGCAATAGAGGAAGTAAAAGTAAAAAGGAAAACAGACAGTTTTCTTTCTTTTTTTCTCTTTCTCTCACTATCTCTCGTTCATTCTTTCTTTCTTTCTCCTAGATCTCCCTTGCTCATGGCATTCCTTGCTCGAGTTGTTAGGTTAGTTTGATGTTTCTGAAAACCTGGAGGCCTCTTCTCTAGTTTCTATGAAAAGAGATACGGTACATATGCTTAATGATCAATCTCAAACACACTGCCCTTGATCTATCTATCTATTTCTATCTATCTATCTCAAACACACTGTCCTTGCACAGCACAGCCCTATCTATCTGTCTGTTGGTCTGCCTGTATATCTATCTATTCACCTATCTCTCTATCCATCTATCTCTTGATCAGTCTATCAATCTATCTATCTCTCTCTCTCTCTATGTATATATATATATATATATATATATATATATATATTTATCTATCTATCTACAGAGTTCTATTGAGTTCCTCTGTCATCTCTCTCTCTCTCACACACACATACACACAGACTCCCCCACCCCCCTCCACCACAGACACACACACACACACTATGTATGGGTGTTCTGTGCATAATATCTATGGAGTGTTAGCCTCTAATCCAACCCACAATCCCCTGCCAAATTTCTCACCATTGCATCAATGAAGGGTGGGAAAAGCCAGGGAATATTAATAAAGCAAGACTTCCAGATTTATTATTTATTAATTGTGCTCCCCATTTTTTTGTGTGTGTGTGTGGGGGGGGGGGGGGGGGGGGAGTAGCATGTGTTTCATCATGAATTAGTTTCAGAGCAGTTAACTCATAATTAGGCATGCAGCTACTGTAACAGCCATAACGTTCCTGTGCAAAAGGCCCACCACTCACATTAATGGCATGCTTCATCACTGTTATAAGCCACAGTGTGTGTGTGCGGAGGAGGAGGGGGTCGTTTTTCTGCTGTTTGTCGTCCCTATGGGTAATAGATAGATAGATAGATAGAAAGATACTTATCCCGAAGGAAATAAAGGTGTCCAGTTGCATACACATGAAGGCATAAAGACAATGACATCCATGCAAGTAAAACGTACACATACTAACCTAGAACTACCCTATGGTATACGTAAATATATGACCATATGACATCCCTACAGCATATATACATGGTGACTTTGCAGTCAGGAATATGAGGCATATATCAGGGGTTCTTTACTGTATACGACCCTAGAGATCAGATGTCTGGTGTAAGTGCCTGTGTGGGCTTTGAAGTTAACAGAGACACCCATGCGATGCGTCCACATGCTGGTGCTGTATGCACACATGCACAGATGGCACACCTGCACACGTTCTGTGCAAATGTGTATACAAACAAACACACACACATACGCTCACACAAAATCAGTTTAGCTGGACCCATTTCTCAGCCCTTTTTTGTCCTTCTCCTTCACATCTGTGTTGAAGAAAATATGCGTTGCTCGAGTGCCAACTCTCTCCCAACACTGATGGATGACTTATGCACTTGCCTTATGGTCTGCGGTGCATCGAGGTAAAATGGGGGCCTTTAGTTGATTGAAGGGACAAAGGAAAAATAAGCTAGTGCTACATCCATCTCTCTTCCTCATCGTTTTGCTCTGTCTGTGGTATTGTCAAGAGTGTGAATAATTTAAGGTGTGAAAATGTCAAATGGGCCTCTCTGTATGCCGAGAGTGGCGTGTGTGTTCCGAGATCAGTGGAGGCTGCTTAATTCAGACGGCGTCCTCCGTTTGACGGAGAACCCTGCTCATTACGGGATGGAGGGAAAATACTAAGGAATGCAGCTAACAGGCTAACAGGCTCCCGTGTGCAACTGCATCCATGTGCCTGGAGTTACACGAAAGCGAAGAGCACGGGTCTGGAAATGGGGGGTTGGGTCTTTATTAGTGAGGCTGCACCAGTAAATTGATTATTTCAAAATTAACTTGAAAATGAATTCATAATCCAAAACCGGCTCACCCAGCTTCACGTTCGACTCTATTCTCAGGTTGATTCTCAGGTATGACAGTAAAAGACATTTTTGAGTTTAGAAAACACTCTTTATTGCCACATATTTATTTCAATTAAATTTAATTTTTATTTGTAAAGCGCATTATACAAAAGTCATGTCTCAACTCCCTATTTTTTTTTATCTTATCATGGTTTTATATTTTGACATTTATTTCAACAAATGACTTATTAGTTTACTTATATGACATAAATGAATTGACATATGGCATAAATTGATAGAAAGCGTGTAACTAATCTAGGAGGTAGTTGATGAGCGGATGATGCAGCCATACAGCTGCCATTGTTTGCAGTGGGAGCAATGTCTTTGGAGCAATGTGCTGTCGCTGTAATGACAACACTGGTTGTGTACAGCCAGGCCTTTGTTGTGTGTTTTGCTGTGAATACTCCACAGTCCACTGGTAGGCTACTGACACTTGCGAGGAAATCAATACTTTTTTTTCTTGCCTGCTGGGGGTGGGTGAAGTGGATGGGTCGGTGTGGGTGCTTTAAAATCTCTGAAACGGAATGCTGACTGAGAACCCTCCGGTCTTGAAAAAGAACAAAAAAAATACTCTGTGCCCAGGAGCGCTCTCCGTGCAATACTGGCAACGCATCCTTGTGTGCATGTAAGTGGCCCGCTAATTGAATCTGAGTTCTGTTGCGAGGGAACTCTACATGCTTGCGCTCAGTGACACGTGCAATCCATTGTGGTCTCATCTGACCTGCCTCGATGTGTGTTGGCATACTGTTCGTTATGCTTCCTTCTAAGTGGACCTGATGCGCTGGAATTGGAAATTGGAGAGAATTTCGTCTTCAGATGGTGTAACATTAGGCAGGCCATGTCAGACCATTTAAATGTGTTCGCATTAACTTTACATTTCCCTAAAGAATAGAAACGCTGTATCAGAAGTCTGCTGCCATGGTTATCAGATCCGATCGTCTGTAGTTAAATGTTGTCATGGCATCTGCACAATGTGCCAGTGTTCTTGCAACGAGCTCCTGCGGCGGGGAGCAAAATGCTGTTGTGGCGTGCGTCCCAGGACAGAGCCAGTCTGGAATACATCCAGAGGAATCACTGTTCTTCACTCCAAGGTGACTCCCCTTAGCAGACCCCACTGCATTGTGTACACACGTACTGTACACACACACAACCACACACATACACATGCACACTGTACACTTTCTCTCTCACACACACACACAGACACATGCACACTATACAGATTTCTCTTTCTCTTTTACACACACACACACACACACACACACATACAAACACATACAAACATGTACAGTATATACACACATGCATTATATACTTTCTCTCTCTATCTCTCTCTTTCACACACACACAGTACAGTGCTTCACCTCCGCCTTCATCCCTGTTTATTTGCCTGTGTTTCAGCCTGCAGTTGAATAATGCCTGTTCCTCTGAGTGGCAGATAACAGAGACTGCTTGTTATACCTGCCTGATGCTTGTTTTAGCTGCATGCTGAATCACGAGGCCACTGTTTTGGATGCACGACATTGGCCTGCACACTGCAAAAAATCTTACGAAGATTGAAAAAGTTATATCAGATTATTCATCTTGTTTTTAGATTTATTATCTACTTACTAGTTCAGAATTGGCTTAATTCTAGTCTAGAGGTAGTCTATTTTAAGACAACGTGTTAAGTACAATTATCTTGCTGCATGGACAGATCATTTACTAATTTGAAGTCATTTTCTGCTAGTTTTAAGTATTTATATCTTAAATTTCGGCCAAGCTTTTTTTGCAGTGCACAACGCAACGAAACAACAGCTCCCCGTCTTACGTCAAACATCATTTAAAAACATCTAGGCCGAAAGCCCTGTTGCAGTACTGCAGGTGACATGGTGGTCCGATCTGGCACAGGGAAGCGCGAAGTTGCAAGGACGTCTTGGCATTGGCACGTGTCCACCCTATACCAGCTAAAAAGGTGAGCGCCAACGGAGGACAACTGACAATAGGAAATACAGGGCTGTCAAAACCCCTGTCCGAATCCCTGTCGAGTCCTGCTGCCCTGCTGCTCACCTACATGGACAGTGTGCTGTGATGAGGTAACGTGTCACAGTCTGTGGGATAACAGGAGCTGCTGAAGTTACGTGGCTACCCAGTCCTCTCAGGACAAGGCTAAAGACAAATGCTAGCACAAATAGCTCCTCCACTCCATCATTTATGGAGGCCAATGGTGTGTGAAACACCATGATAATGACTGGGGGGGAGAATTGGATTTTTGTGTCGAGAATTCCTATACAGGGAAAAATATGGTTCCTCTCTCTCTCTCTCTCTCTCTCTCTCTCTCTCTCTCTCACTGTCGCTCTCTGTCTCTATCTATCTTCTCTCTCACTCTATTTCCTTTTGTGTCATATGCATTTGCTGCTTAAGCAATTCCTTGTCTCTCCTAATGGAGTACTGATAGCCAGCCTAAAGCCGCTGCCGTTGGAAGGCACTTCTCCAGCGCGTATTGATTGAGTGGAGAAATAGGTTAACCTGAAAGCTCTTTCACTTGGCATAAACAGACCCTGATGAAACTCAAGTAGCTCGCGCACTCATTTGTTGTCGCGCGAAAACAATAACATCTGTTCGCCGGGATTTCTTCTTCCCTTAATCTCCAAGGATCCGTGCCACTCGCGGGTCAGGGATTCCGCAATTCGACTTTCCCAGAGCCCGGACGGACGGCAGCAAAAGCCAAGATTCCGCCGAGCGGGACAATCGGCTTGAGTCTTGTCTAGAGGTTTCCGTGGTGATGACCTCGGGGCTGCTGCTGAGGTCACTGCTCAGCTGGTGGTTGACTGTATGCTCGGGACTAAAACAGCTGCAGCTGTGGCACGCCCCCATCACTCCCAGCCATGTACTAAGCACAAGAGAGAGAGAGAAAGAGAGAGAGATGAGTGTATTTTTAGTGGTTTGACCATGGCGTGTGTTTACCTCTTTGTCCTGTGATGGGCGTGATGTACTGCTGGGGCTTTTTCATCTCCACACAGCTTTTCTGCCTGTGATGGGGCCCTTGTGCAGACAGGTCTGCATGTGTCCTCCTAAATTCAAGTTCAGGTTTGTTGTTGAAGGCCCTTAAAAGCATCAACAGCAGACCAAAGTGCTGAACAGCCCAACTAAGTAAAGACTCATGCATAGGGCCTACAAGCAGGTCAAGGACACGGAAAGGGAGACACACACACAAACACACCAAAAAAAGTTACAGAGAAAAATACAAATTTCAGGATGGATATGACAACAGAATGAGAATCAGGTTTTATTGGCCAAGTATACTCTTTCTTTCGTGTTCTGGTCAGGAATTTTGCTGGAGGGTTTTAAATTAAGTTGAAGCCTTAAGAATCAGAGGCAGCTGAGACCGGCGTAGAGCGCCTTGCGAGAATCAAGGCGGGAAGTAATAAAAGCGTGCATGGCAGTCTCTAGATTATCCGGTGATAAAAAATGTTCGCCTACTTGTTTGTTCAGTTTGAAATCTAAATAAAATATCGGCCCATGATTTCCTACACCTTGATGTATTTTACAAAAGCACTCAGACCTTGAGTCATAACCTTGACACAGACACATCACAATCTATTAATGAATATCCACATTCCTGTTCTTTTCTCTCTCTCTCTCTCTCCCTCTATCCCACCCTTCTATCTTTTTTCTTCACTTTGTGTCTCTGTCCCTCATAAAGATGGTGCAGAGATATCATTCTGACATGCTCTCTTTTCTCTCTCTCTCTCTCTCTCCTGCCGCAATCAAATCTCGCTTTGCATAATCATGTGTTTATATACTGATCTAACCAAAATAAATAGCCATTTGGATACCTCTGGGTCCCTGTCTGGTTTGCCTGCATGGGAGACTGGCAGACAGTGATTAGTATGGGCCCGATGACGCACACATACATGTACTCGCATTGAAAATCAATGAACAAAAGCATTTCCATCATTATGCCACATGAGGAATAAGAACCATGACTACACACACAGGCAGAGTTTCTCAATGTAACAGATTCTCGTTTCAGAAGATCCCATAGCCTACCTGATAACTCCCACCCTCCTAAGGGTGGATGAGAGGGAGAAAAGCATGGATTGTTTGAGTATAGCATAGATGTATTACTGTACATGGAGCCACCATCCATCACCTGTTATCTTAGATAGCACCAGAGCGGGACAGGCAGCCTGTGGTTGTTCTGCGATCTTTCACTGTGTGTTGTAGAGAACAATACTCTGCCCGAGGGTATCTTGGACACATTAGAGTCGCTTTTGGAGGGAGCGCTGGTATATTCCGCTTACACATCGAGGTCCGTTTTTTTGTGCGTCACTGTGGACAAAGTGCAGCAGCTGTTCCACAGACGTGCATGAGTTTGCACAACGTCATGCAGTAAACGTCCTTCGTCGAAGACGAGCGGAAACAAGACCTTCGAAACAGCGTCCACATGAAGTCTTGCACAGCTTCCCTTACACTCTCTTACTGCGACTAACCTTGCTTCTGCTTTTTTGAAAAATGCAGTCGGCGAGTGCCTCCTCAGAAGGCAACAGAGTACACAGATGTCTCCCTGAGTAAGGTCCTAATCGTCAGCTGGAGAACAAACACCAGCACTCCAAATCATATTTTGCCGGGCCGATAATAGGCCTTGGTAGGCCTTGGAACAGTGCACACTGACGCTTCTCCTTCGTGAGATGATGTAGGACAAATATAGCCCGTTAAGTTGGATAGCATGCACCAGGGGAACAATAAATTAGTGCACAGCAATTAATTAGCTTGCACAGTATGCCACTGAGAAGAGGGAGGGAAAAAAAGATGTTTAACGAGAAAAGAAATTAGCAGCAGACACCGGCTATTGATTTTGATTATGCTCCCTTATTTGTTCCTTTTTTTTTCCTTTTTTTCTTGTCCTCCCTCTCCCTCTTCTGTTCCCTACTTTCTGCTAGTTCTCCGAAGCTCCTAATATCTGCAGCCCCTTCAGCATGTTTTGGAAACCCAACCATTAGGGCGGGGAATTGATTGGATTTTATCAGCACCAACACCACTGTGGGTTCTGCTTACCAGCCCTATTCATTATCAATCCTCTCATCAATTCCTTACTGATTGAATGGTATTGTACACTAGATTTTAGTTTCAGTGCAACCCTTTAACCCAGCCTAGACTATTACCATGACCAAGGAAGCTTATTAGAATGAGTGAAACCATGTAGAACTGTATATTGCGTATTTCAGTGTTGCGTTCAGGAAGACCCAATTGACCACGTTTTGGAAAACATGTCAATATTGAAAAGAGTAGATAGCGAAGAGTTGATAATGTCAGTGGGATACGAATCCAGGGAACTGAAGTATTCATACCTTGATTCTTTTCCCTTCCTGGTTTTTGATTCTCCCTTTCAGCCACAGACCTTTTATTAGAAATGTTACGGCGTGTAGAATTTATCTACATTTATTAGCAGAAATGCAGAGAAAAAAACAGTATAATGTTGATGATAATTAGATGCTTTTGATTGAGACAATGTTTCATTAGCATAGATTGCACATGCTGCTGAAACATGTGTGTGTACTTGTTGAGAAAAGGTCACGGAAAGGGTAGTTTATTTTGAAAGATACTTGTAAATAGGAATGTTCGTAAAGGTCACTTGTCTTTAGTTTTGCTTATGCGTTGCTTGGGAGAAGCGTTGCACTGATTCTTTTTTTATGACGCCAGCTCCTCTTCCCGAACCTTATTGCAGAGGTGATCTCAAACCTCTTATCAAATTCATCTTTCATCAGTTTGGTGAGCAAATGTGTTTCTCCCTAATGAAAGTTTAATAGGCCTGATGAAATGCAGGGGTGGATGGATGTGTGTGTGTGTGTGTGTGTGTGTGTGTGTGTGTGTGCATGTGTGTGTGTGTGGTGTGTGTGTGTGCATGTGTGTTTAAGAGAAAAAGAGAGAGACAGAAAGTGTGTATGTGTGTACGTGTGCAAGCATATGTGTGTTTGCTTGTTTGCTACAGTGAAGTGTCTTCTTAGCGATGCTCAGTGATTCACTAATGACTATTGCTCAGAACCAAAGAGTGTAAACAATAGGTCATGCTAGACCAAACTACTCAATAGAGACAGAGAAATAGAGAGAAGGAGAGAGATAGAAGGAGGGCACAGAGAGGAGGGGTAACATACTGATAGCTGACAGGAGATGATCAAATTTTAAATGAGGGAAGAATGAATAATGGGAGGGAGGTATACGACTAGAAGGATGACAAAAAGTGGAAGATAAACAGAAGGTGTGTGCGTGTGTGTGTGTGTGGTCGTCGGAGGGGTTGGAAGATGGCACAGAAAATGAAGAAAATCAAAATCAGATAAAGGATATCTGTCCTATTCTATTGCACTCGGCTTACAGACATCACAGGCACAACACTTTATAACACCACCTAAAAGGGACGTGTACGTGTGTGTGTGTGTGCCACCATGTGTTATCTCAATTAAATAAATTAAAGAATCTGGTTTGGTGAGAAATGGTTGTTATTGTTCAGAGAAAGCTACCATAGGCTGCAATTATATATCAACACAAATACAATCACACACAAATGCACAACCCTTGTTCTGACACTCAAGCAAACACAAACACACACACACACACAGACAAGCGCGCACACACACAGGCAAACACACAACAACACATATACACACACGCGCAAACACACATGCACTCAAATGGTATGGTCAGACCACTAAAACAATGAAATCAGCCGAGCAGACTATGATGTACTAGAGAAGCTTTGAGGTCAGAAACGGTCAGCTGACACAAACTCTCTCCTCCCATTTCCCACACTGAACTGCAACATCAGTGGAGAACAAACTAAACAGCTTGGCACTTTTGGTGGTGGCACTTTTGTATGTCCGCTGTCAACATCTCACAGGGCTGCAAATGTGTGTGCCTACTGAATGTATAACTAATGAGCCTTATGGGCATTAGACTTGTGTTTCCACTTGTCCTTTCCAGTGTGTGTGTGTGTGTGTCCACTCTCCACCCTTGACCCAGAAAAAGGAAGAGCCTCGGACAGATGCTACAGTATGACCAGGCATTTTTTTTGTATCTGTCATCTCAAGTTCACCAGAGAGAGTTGAAGTGAAGCGGTGTTCAATGATCTTCGAGTCGACCTTTCATAATCAGTCTGAACTTGACTTGAATACAGTGATAGGGCTTCTATCTTACACACACACACACACACATATATATATATATATATATACATATATATGTATATATGTATTGTACACACACAAAGAGAGAGGGAGAGTAGATTTATTTAAATAAGCTCAGTCGTTATATTTACTACTGTTAGTCCAGCTCAACTGTAGCTTTGATTAGTTGGTGAATTCACAGCTCTCCTATATGGTTCGTCTGTTTGATGTGCCATACAGGTCATGACTTTACTGCTGTTTAGGATTTCTTAAACACACTTGTGCTATTGAACCAATGAGGCCAATGGCTTTGAGGTTACCATCTTGTGTGAGATTCTTTTATTTGTGTGTGTGTGTGTGTGTGTGTGTGTGTATGTGTATGCGCAAGTGAGCAAGTATGGGTGTTTATGTGCGCATGTGTGCAAGCGTGTGTGTGCGTGTGCAAATGTTTGTGTGTATACTACACATGCAAGTATATGTGTATGTGTGTGTACATGTGTACTGCATAAATGCGTATGCACGTGTGGGTGTGTTTCCATGTGCGTGGACCGTGTCTGTGCGTGTGTATAGGGTGTGTGTGTGCAAGGAGGAGTGAGCCAGATTCAAAGGACAGCTCGGCACACCTCAGGGACAGTATTAAAACCAGCCTATTAAAGCTGTATGACTTTAACTCACTTAGAACGGCGGTAGGCAGCCAAAGCAGGCCAATTAGCTTGAGACCAGGGACAGATTCTTAAATTGGCCCTTTTTCTTCCTGAGCATTTATTCTTTTCTTTTTTTTTTTCACAGACAGTATAAAGGGAGATTATCCTCCCATCCACTCCCCTGCGTGTGCATCGACCCACAAAAGCAGCCGTGACCAGATATCAAGTTACTGTATGTGTAGGTCTCCTCTGAATAAACCTTCCCTATACTGTGTTGTGTAGAATAATATTCTGCTGTTAGTGTTGTTTCGCTGCGAAACATGCACTCTCAGTCTTCTTGCACAAGATTGCGACTGCATATTCAAACTATAACATGTCGTTCATGCGATGAACACTTCAGTGTGTGACACAAGCTGGCGTGTGTCTTGCCCTGCATTGTTCCATTAATGTCACATGACACATCTGGGACTGGATTCTAGTCAATAATAGCATATTTATGTTTTATCCCAGTAAAAATCAAATAAAGACAGCGTCTCAGAGACGTGTCACTATGCGAAGCAGGACTAATTCGTTTACACCCGTTCCCTGCTGAACGCTTTCAGGTAAAGCAGTCCTAACAGCTGCTGACTTTGTTCTAAGTCGAGTGCTTTGAGAGTCGTGATTTTTTATTTTTTTTTGGTTTGGGCGGCTGCTTGTGTCTGTGAGACGGCTGGCAGGAACAGATGTTGCAGCTGAAAGCATGACAGTGTAGTCAGACAGGGCAGAGTCAGTGGCATATTTTTGCCTTTGTCTTTCTGCGTAGCTCCAATGAAGCATAGCTCACAGTCACACAGAGAGACAGAAAAAGAGAGAGTATGTGTGTGTGTGTGTGTGTGTGTGTGTGTGTGTGTGTGTGTGTGTGCGTGTGTCTGCTGAAACAGAGTGTCCAGAGCATGAGCCTGTCAGGCGTGGAGGGTTGTAAAGATGCCTTGTCTGAGGCGTCCGTTCAGACCCAGTCCTTCTCAGTACTTCTCTGTCCTCTTGCCTTCTGTGGGATTGTGGGACATGGGACATGGCAGTGCATGGCGCTTCTGTTCCATGCCACCCAGCCATGCCAGCCTCATGCCCACCCACTCTGGCCATGGCCACACACACACACGCACACACACACACACACATGCACACAAGCACACACACGCACACACTCACGTTCCCAGATGGGGGCTCCAGTGGCGGCCATGCCTCCATGCCGTTTAATCGGTTTTGTTTTTGATTTCTGTATTTCATGCGTCACGTGTGATGGGTGCACATACACACACAGACACAAAATGCCTCATTACAGTTGCAGCAATTACCAGTTACTTCAATACAGTTAACAGGACATAGGTCACAGACATACTCTTTTTTGTGGACATTTGTGCCATTGGTTCCTAAGTTTCCCACTTGATATGAGATTCTTTTATCTTTGCGTGTGTGTGTGAATGAGAGAGACAGAAAGAGAGTGAGAGATGCTCTTTTCTCCCCTTCCTCCAACCTCCTCTAGCCTCACTACACCCTCTCCATCCCCCACTTTTGCCCCCTCTGTTAAACTGCCACCCTCTTTCCCCACCCCGAGCCACTAGGCAAGCTCAGTGCTCGCTGGCGCACATCTCACGCGTGAGCTCGGAGCCGTCCCCCGGCTTAACGGTGCTGCGGCTCCACACATCATGCTAACAAGCATAATGGCAATAACGAGCGCTTTATGAATGGCCGTGCACGACCAGCTGGGAAAACGATAGTGTGCCGGCACAGTGGAGGACCGGCAGCCTGACCCGATTCCCACTAAAGCACTGCGGCTGACCAGCGGATGACTGATATGTCCTATATAGAACAGCTTAATTCTATTACGGAGATTATAAAGTCGAGCGAGGGAGTGCGGGGGGGGGGGGGGGGGGGGGGTGGGAGCACGTTTGGCCATAGCGTATTATTGGCACAATAGCGATAACAAACAAAATAGTGCACATGGAGGTGATGCAATGGAGCTTAAGCTGGGTGGGGTGGTGTGCGGGTGGGGGTTGGGGTGGTGTTTGAAAAGCACTCATGCTCACTCTCATTCTTTTCCCTCATTCCCCCAGATCCTGTGTGTGTGTGTGTGGTAGCTGTTAATATGGGATTTGTTGCATTATGTGCGTGACAGGCCTGACAATGGCAAATAAATAAATAAGTGAAATAGCGCGCGCAAACTCGGAATGACATTTCCCAGCGAGTGCAATTGCGATCGGGCCTAGAGAGAACCAAGCTTGCTCCCTGTTTGAGTTTATACATTCACTCTCCCTTACCTCTCTCTCACTTCGCTTCTTAAGCCATTTAACTATGCGGAAGACCCTCTCATGGTTGGAGAACAGTGAAGCACATACAGCAGCACTACAATGCAGCCGCAGCTGATGCAGATGCAGCCAATGCAGACGCAGCCAATGCGCTCCATCTCCCTTTCAAACACTAAGAGACGGCGCACAGCTTACACACGGGGTGTCCACCAGAGCAGTCCCATTGATTTCAATGAGAGAGGACCACATGTACACCCCAGGGCTGTGCTTAGTGTGAACAACACTGAGGGTGGTGGGGGTTGGGGGGTGGGTGGGGGGCATGATGGCTCTATTTGCCTGAAAGGGAGAGGGGTGGATGCAGGGAGTGTGT
>JAGFZM010002271.1:57481-69847 GCA_017657215.1 Limnothrissa miodon
CACACACACACACACACTCCAGTCATACTCCCCCTTCATTTCTCCTGTCTCTTTGTGCTCTCTGTGTGTCTCCTTATATGAGTATTCAATGAAAAGGCTTTATTGCCATGGCATTATCCTGCATTGCCAAAGTTAGACATTTTGACAGCTTTACTGTTGACAAAAAAACTCACTTTGCTTTGCTAAAACACATACAAGGGTATTATACAGGTATTGATATATCTGTGTTTGTGTGTGTTCATGTGTGTGTCTACAACCATCTTCCACTGTCTTCCAATCTTGTTTAATTTTCTTCTGTCTCAACCCCCCTCCTCTGCTTTCCTCATAATTTGGAACAGCGTATTAAACCAGTGACCGGTCGGCCCTGTCACTTCTATTCTGGGAGATCCCATGAGCTTTAATGAAAGACTAAACACACTGCACTCCACCAGGAGCTCACACACACACACACATATATGGAGTGCACAGTGTTAAAACATGCCACATTACCTGCCTCTCTCACCACACTCACGCACACATACACACACACAGTACACACACATACACAAATACATACACATACATGCACACACACTTTCTTCTGTGCTGAGAGTGCTGCTGAGGGGTCTGACTGAATGGTAGCAGTCTATTGTAGCTGACAGGAGGAACTATTGAAAGGAGGAATTTGTTTATTGTTAGTACGTTTTGAGGTTTTGTGATGTTTGTTGAGTTGGATATTGTTGTTTTTTTAAAATAGGTTTATTTAGGAACTTAGTTTGGTCTATTTGATCATATTTACCTGCTTTAAATGCAAATGTGATGCATTATTACTGCTAGTGCTTCTGAAATGGATGTTAACAACACACTGTTGTCAATAACAGGATTGAGTCCTGTTTGAAAATCAAAACAAACCTGCTCTCCTGACCATTAGCGGGGTCGAAGACTGTGAAGAGGGTCCTTGATGACCCTGTTGTGAACCTTTCACCAGCCCATTTTAATGAGCATCTGTGAGAGGCA
The DNA here is from genome assembly GCA_017657215.1 of Limnothrissa miodon. Lineage (NCBI taxonomy): Eukaryota > Metazoa > Chordata > Actinopteri > Clupeiformes > Clupeidae > Limnothrissa > Limnothrissa miodon. Next base: position 58,478 of record JAGFZM010002271.1, read on the forward strand.
GGTAGTAAAGAAGAAAAGCATTGCTTCTAGGGGAAAAAAACTACAATACCCATTAGTGAATGACATTTTTTCTTTTCTTGTTTGTTTATCTGTCTTTCTGGTCTCTGTATGACATTACGTTTTTATACTATGTGTCTTCTCTCGGGACCATGAGTCTGTCAAATAAAGATGATGACAATGATGATGATGGTGATTATGCTTCTGGAAGGTCAAACCTCCACAACTAACCCGCCCTCACCCCCACCCCATAAACATTTTTATCCAAGCATCTCTGCCACACGTGGGACATGGACATCTTTTTTTCCACCATTTTGATCAGGAAAACCTTTTGATTACTAATAAAAGCAGGACGGGGATCTCACTCATCAGACACTTCTTCCAGATATCACTGCATAGGAATCTCATTCGTTCTTGATTCTCAATTAACACAATCATTAAAAGAAATGGTGCGGAAATATTACATAGAATCCAGCTGACTTTCATCCATGCCCTTGGACAGTTCATACAGTGTTGTAGGTGATTGTAGGATACTTTCCCGGAAAGGGTTTTTTTATATATAAATGACTGAGTATAAATGCTTTGATGAGATGAGAATTTTGATACTCACATTTATAATTTTTTTAATTCTCTTGACCACTTAAACTGATTTGGTGCTTTAAAGGATAAAAAATGGACATACTGGTAATAATGATTTACCAAGTCAAATGCCCTCTTGTTATACTGAGACCTAAATAATCTAAAGGCAGCGTTTGTGTGTGTGTGTGTACATGTGTGCAAGCACATATGTGTGTGTGTGTGTCTGTGTGTGTGTTCGCATGTGTGCGTTTGTGCCCATGTGTGTGTGTGTGTGTGTGTTTGAGGAGTTTAGACGGATGAGTTTAAGGGAGCTGAAAGGCCAGTGCGGTCTACTGTAGATTCCTGATTGAAATGGAATGGCCTGTCCCTAACTAGAAGCTTAGACGGCCGGGGTCTGCCATCCCTGCCAGTGCCTCTCTTGGCACAGGCCATGCAGGAGGGAGAGAGGGAGAGACAGGGGGGGCAGAGGGATGTAGAGAGAGGGAGAGAGAGAGAGGAGTAAGAGAGGTAGGGGGGGGGGGGGCAGAGGGAGGTAGAGAGAGATTGATGGTGCTTGGATGGTTCAGTTGGCACTCTCCTGTAGTTCCACCCAGTGCCAAAACCTGCCTCCCTTCCTTTCATGAGGCAAAATACTCCATCTCTTTCTCTCTCTCTCTTTCTCACTCTCTCTCACTCTCTCTTTCCCTTTATCTCCTTCTCACAGTCTGTATCTGTTTCATATCTCTGTATCCTCCCGCCTTTGTTCTCTTTCTTTAATATATGTCTCTCTTTTTTTCTTACACTTGTATATTTATTCACCACACTCTCCCCTCCCCCAACGCAACGCTCTTTCATCTCCTCTCTCTCTCTCTCTCTCTCCATAATGGCTGCCTAGTTAGAGCTGGATTCTGTCTCCATGACGATGGCTGGAGGCTCCTCTGCTACTCCCAAGGTCACCTCCAGAGTGTCACAAACAGAGAGAGGGAGAGAAAGAAAAGAGAGAGAGAGAGATAAATGGGTTGATCATAGGGGAAGTGACGTAGAGCGATAGAGAGAGTGGGGATGGATTGAGAGTAAACTAATGCAATGGATGGTTCTGTGACCCACCTCACTCACACACACACACACACACACACACACTCTTCCTGCTTTTATTTTTACTGTCACAGAGCAGCTGCACACAAGCTGAATTTACTTGGACCTGAACATGCATTTTAGTTTGAGAATTCACTTGCTCAAACCAGCTGCACCCCCCCACACACACACACACACACAAACTTATTCCTCTCATCTCCTCATCACTCTCTATCTGATCTCCTCCCCTCTCTCTCTCCCTGCGTCTCCCCCTGCCCTCTCAGTGCTCTCCTGGGTAATGTTTGCCCAACGCCCCGTTCTGCTGGCTAATACTCGCCCAATGCCATGCTGCGCTGAATATTTCATCTGCTCCTCTCTGTTGGAGTCACAGTTCAGGCAAGGGAACGGGATCAGGTGCCTGGCTTCCAAAAAAAACCCACCCAATCCCCTCTTTTCTCTTCTCTTCTCTTCTCTTCACTTCTCTCCTCTTATCTTCTTCCCTCCTCCTAGCTCTGAGCCTGCCTCACACACACACACACACACACACACATCAAAAAGCCCCGCTGCCACAGTAATGCTCAGGAGTTCTGGTTGCAGGTCTCTGTGACAAGCTACTCTCTGATCTGCCATGTTAGTATATTTATTTATTTATTTAGCCATTTATATAACTATTTATTTATTTCTCCTATTCTATGGGAAGAGAGATGTGTGTGTGTGTGTGTGAGAGAGAGAACAGGGGGAGGAGCTCCGCTCTGTTCTGTGCTCTTCGTTCGGCTCGTTAAGCCTCGCAATTTAGTCCAACCAACAGGAAGTCCTAAGCAGCTGCTCTCGGCTCAGCGTCCGTCCCTCTCCCCCTCTCTCTCTCTCTATCACTCTCTCTCTCTCTCTCTCTCCCACAATATACAGTATATGCTGGCAGAATATTTATTCATTCATTTGCTACATAGCTTACCGTTGTCTTATCACTCCCTTTCTCTCTCTCACACTCTCTCTCTTTTCATCTCTCTTTCTCTCTCGCTCTCTCTCTCACACACACATATACAGTAGTTACTGGCTAAATATTTATTCATTCATTAATTTACTACATAGAGTAGTGTTTTCTAATCGCTATGGTGAATAAACAGCTTGTTGTTTATTTACTGGCCTGGCTGTGTTGCGTGCACTGTGTAGCTGGATCCGTGGATACTGTGCTCTGTGTAGAAACCCCTCCAGGAGGTGCTCTCTCAGCTGGACTAGGAGACGTGTCAGTAGGTACACAATTCCTGCCTGTCAGCCCCACTCCAAACTGTGCAGAGATGCTACTGTCACACACACACACACACACACACACTCATACACTGGAACACACTTACACAAACACACAGACACACTTACATAAATGCACACATGCACACACATACACTGGAACACACGCACACAAACACTGGAACACACACACACATACACACACACACACGCACACACATGCCAGCCGAAATGTCAGCCATGCCTCTAGTGAGGTTACCTGCTGAGAGCTGAGAGGCCAAGTCCAAGCAGATCCACTGTTGTCCAGCTAGTGCAGGGAGGAGTGCAGGCATCATGCACTACAGTATATTTGAGGGCCATAATTGCCCCTGGGACGGGATACCTTTAGAGAATACAGTGTCTAGGAGGAATGTTAAGTGGAAGGCCAGGCTGCCATAACAGAAGATGCAGTTAGAGTCAGACAGCTGACCTGACCACCTGCTCCCATTGTGTGGGGGAGTGAGAGAGAGATAGAGAGGGAGAGTGAGAGAGGGAGAGAGAGAAAGGGGGAGTGAGCGATAGAGGTAGTGAGAGAGGGAGGGAGAGAGAGAGAGAAAGAGTTTATATGAGAGTTAATTTGTCTGTAAGCGCACATGTCTGTCTATGTGTGTGCTCTTATATTAGATCACATGAAGGTTATGCTAGTTTTAATGTATCAATTGAGTGAGCATGTCTTTGTGTGTGTGTGTGTTTGCATGTGTCCTTGTGTGTGTGTGAAAAAGACAAAGACAGAGAGAGAGAGTACATGTATGTCTGTGCCCATAAGCAAGACTGATTGATTGTGTAAATGGATGCAAATGTGTGTGTGTGTGTGTGTGTGTGTGTTTGTGTATTATATGTGAGTGAATATACTGTTTATGTATGTATGTAAACCTGTAGATGGGTGTTGAGCATGTGTGTGTGTGTGTGTGTGTGTGCGTGGACCTACTGCTGAGGTGTGTGTCTGTGCGTGTATGCCTGTTGGTGTGTGTGTGTATGTGAGGGTGGTGGTGAGCCTGTGTGTGTGGTGTGGATGGTGAGCCTGTGCGTGTGTGTGTGTGTGTGTGTGTGCATCTTTGTGTCTCAGGGAGGTAAATGCCTCAAGAAAGCGTCTGTTAGCACCACGAGCGGTAATTTCCAGATGGAGCCCCGTGTTGTTATCCTGACATTGGAAGGTTGCGCGCATAACTCACCTGTCACCTCGTCCGCCGGCGTCCGCAGCCCTGCTTTCCGACGGGCTGCCCTATTTAAACAGGTTGACCTGTCTCCGCTCCGCCGAGCACCAAGAAGATGTTTGTGTTTTTCTCAATTGTATAATGGGCCTTTTGATCTTCAAGGGTCAAATCTCAGTCAGGAAGAAGTAAAGCTATGGCCCAGAACGACCCAGAAGGAGGCCAAGTGTCTCTTTAGTTTTTGTTTAGTAAAAAAAAACAACAATAACAAGAAAAACAGACAGAGCGAGTGACCCCCAAATAGCTTTAGATTGAGGTTAAGTTAGGTGGACAATGCTATATGATTGTGACTGTTGCTCCACTGTGCTATCATTTGTCAAATCAGGGAAAGGTGGAGGTGTGTGTGTGTGCCTGTGTGTGTGTGGATGGCTTCATGACTTGCCTACGCATCAACCGTCTCGCTTCGCAAAGACAAAAGAGAAAAAAACAGACGTATAAATTATGCAGGCTTACACGTTTGCCGTTTGTGTGTCTCCTCCATGCGAGATGTTGTTTTATTTCCTTTGGTCTGTGAATCAGGAGCAAAATGTGACAGACGGTCAGAGTCTCTCTGTCATTCACAAACACGAATCATCCACACGAATGACTGACAGCTCCCGGGGTCAAAGTTCATTAATGGTGCCTAACGGGAGCCATTTTGTTTCTCGGTTGATGATATTTGAGGCTGTCTATGTGCTAATGTTGGGCAGTCCTCCTCTCTTTTCCTTCATCTCTCTCCCTCCTCCACCAAGGCCTCTTCCAGGGGAATACTCAGCATCACCGCTCTAGTTTTTGCTCCACTTCTTGCTCCACTTTCTTGTTAGCTAACCTCCATCTTGTCCAGTTGGAGTGGCCTGCCTGGACTTATTTTGGTGTTTGGAAAGTGGAAGATCCCCTGATAACTGTGAGTTTAACCCTGGTTAGAAGACAGAGGAAGATGAATGGATGTGTAGCCAAATAGGCGGTGTTTGGAACAGGGGTGCTGGTTGTTGGTTGCAGGGCAACTATTGTGTTGAGAAACACAGACTAGGACAGTAGTCACTTTTAGTGAATGTCAATTTCATTGTCTAGGCCTTCAGTCTCTAGAGGGCTTGAATCTAGTTGTTCAATTAATGTGGGTCGTGAGTTGAATGTGTTGTCATGTTTTCTGTCTTCATGAAACGATTTGTTTGAGTTTAAAGACACACCAGGTAACATTTTATTATATGCTGTATGTGAATTTACCAGCTTGGTAGTGACTATGATGGATGAATAAAGGGCCATTACAGGGTGGTCTCTCAACCACCCTTGATGCTGCTTTGTGCAGTTAGAGTAATTAAACCAAAATTGAATAAAAAGGAAAGCAAATATATTATCTTGTCAGTCAGCCTAACTCTTCAAACTCTTCTTTGGTTTGCAAACAAGTACACATTTATTGGTGAAAGTTCACTACATTGTTAGTGGGCTTTTTTTTTTTTTTTTTTTTACTTAATCAGCGTCTGTAAGGAGTAATGTTAGGCTTGTCTAGTGTGCCTTTAAGAAGGTCCAGGCTCATGCTACTGAAGTTCTTTTTACATTTATGCATTTAACTGGCTCTTTTGACTGTCTTACAGAATAAGATTAACGTATGCTACAACACAATTAAAAAGAACAAGAATGTAACATGCATGCAACATGCAAGTGCTAACAGGACATTGCTAGGAGATAATAGTGCAGGACTGTGATAAACAGTGCAATATTTGCTGGGTCATTGGCTTTAGGTCTTCATCTATGGCGAATGCAGCGACTGCTGAGGCTATGCAGAGGGTTCAGTACACACACACACACACACACACACACACACACACACACACACACACACATACGTATAGATGGTTTAGTAATTTTAGTAATCAGGTCTAGTAATTTTATATTAAAAATCAATATTATTAGCTTTATCCTCCATATTTACAATAATACTAGTGTTTAATACAGTACAATACAGACCAAATACAGCCATGAAGTTTTCTGTAAGGTATGCATCTGGTGAAAAAAATGTTCAATATAGCCATAAAAGACTTGAGACTTGACTTGGACTTGGAAAAAATGACTTGTGAACATCTCTGGTGTGTGTATGTGTGACAATAGACACCTAATCTAATCCACCCTAATCTAATTGTGCAAATTTTGTTCATTGCTTTCAAAATGGATAGTTCCGCTGATTGTTCCATGCCGTTGTTCCAACCACAATATGCTATGGCTCCAACCGCATTTAATTCTATATTCCTAGGAAAGAGAACAGTGACTGCGATTGTGCATTATTTGGCAACCATTCAGCTAGAGGTACTATTTTTCTTGGCAAAAGAATAGTTATTTCTGAGTAACTCACCATGTTTCTCATGGTTGTGTCATACTTGAATAAAAACATGACAGGTTACTGTGGTAACCGTTGTAGAAAAGCAATAACTAACACAAGTCTGTGAGTTATGCTGTCTGTGAGTTGTCCTAAGCTATGCTCCGCATCGTGCCTAACAACTTTATGTAGCTGCAGTGAAACCATCATCACAGCTCACAACTCCCAGCCTGTCATAGGTTATTCCTTATGCTCAAGAACCTCTCGTAATCAAGCTGCACAAACATCTACTTGCTTGTCATGTCAAAAATCACTTCTTTCGAAGAGGACTTTGCTTCAGTCAGTAGTCAAGCACTTTGTGCACTTCTTGAGGATGTTCCACTCCAGGAGGCAACACTTAACTCAGCTGACTGATTCCCTCGAAGTCCTTGCTAATAACTAGCGCATGTTTTCTCCCACTTTGGTCTGATTAATTAGGCTCTGCACAGTTGAAAACTCTTCACAAGGTAGTCTACTGCTTCCCACAAAATGCTAAATAAATAACAAAATAAATAAATAATAAAACAAAACACAAAAAAAAACATGTGAGAATGTTGTGTACTAGCCTAACCTTCAACTGAAGCTGTAATTAGTTCTGCTAAGAAACGGAAAAGGAATGTTAGCGCTGCTATAAGCTGTGTACCATACTTTAGTTGTATTGTGGGTTATATTCAGAATTAGTCAGTACCTCCTGTCTAAATATGGCCAAAAACATTTATGGTAGAACTACAAGGGCCGTCAAAGTGTTCAGTAACATAATTAGCATTGTCAATGTGTGAGATTGGGGTTGAATGGGTTGAATTGGACTAATTATGTTAATGGATGGTTCAAGTCACCCATTGTCACATGGTGAGGGGTGAGGTCTACAGGTCACAGTTACACCCACACGTCAGGTTATCATTCCTGACTTTCCAATCTCCTGTTTAGAACCGATGAAACTTTCCGATGGAGAGTTAAACGTCAGGCTTCAAAAAGAAGTCCTATAAGATGGCTATAACTGAACATTTTGACTACAGTGACTTGAGAATGAATGAGAATCTTCACAGACACACAAGTACAAGTGCACTTGTTGCCAGGAAACGGGGCAGGAAACAGGCTTATTATGGAGGCATATTTGGTTACGATTCACTGGCTGCCAAGAGGTCAACCGTCATGAGATAAACAATATTAGCTTTTGAAGTGTCGTGATTGTGCTTCCCTTGACGCCCTTGGAAGTGTGCGTGTGTGTGTGTGTGTTCTTTGGCTCTCACCCAGAATGTGCAGTGGTCTCTCTGCTCTGTGGAGGGAGTGAACTATAAAATCTGAGGACAGAAGGATTGAGTAATCCATTACTATGCCCATGCCTAATTTACACCGCGCCACCATTGCACCACTCAGAGCCCAACCAAATGGCCTCTGGGGGAACACACCATTCAGGTGACTGCAGCCTCTGCCATCTTTTCGGCTTCTTGGGCAGGGTCGTTTTTATTATCTCTGAACTCATCCGTGCGGTCATTGCACATCAGCAAACTGTGCTTCCTTATTGTGTGAAATATTATTGTTATTATAGCTATTATTTTATTATTTGCCCGCTTTGAAATAAATGCAGCCTATATGTTCCATTCATGTTTCTGTGCCCTTGTACAGTTTACATTTGTCCACCAGAAAAGTATGATATTCTTTACTATGGTTAACTTTCTTTCACTGATCTGTCTGGCACAGGAGCAAATCGTTCTAGCAACTTGTACACAGTAGTATTACTTGTTTGGGCCTATCTTTTAACTGTGCAAGGTCTATTGGTTCACCTTTTAGAAGCAGAGAGAGTGAGAGCTGCTATGTCATTCATGAGCATTAGGTTCGGCTAACAAGACTGCTGGATGGCACTAACTTAGCACTTCAAGCTCCGAAAAGGTAAATGGACTGCATTCATATAGCACTTATCTACTCCTACAGGCACTCAAAGCACTCTACAGTGTAAGCCTCACATTCACCCATTCACATACTCGTGGCGTAGGCTCCCATGCAAGGTGCCAACCTGCCACCGGGAGCAATTTTGGGGTCCATTTTGTTCACTTTGGTGGGTTAAGGTGGAGTGGTGCTCGTACCTGCAACCTTACAGTTGCCAAACGGTACCTCAACCCTGCACCAAAATACACCAGTTTTGGCTAAGTAGACTGTTGCGTCTTACCATTTAGCATGCCAATGGTGCCACTAACTTGGCACTAATTCGACACTCTAAAATGCACTGCTGTGAGTTTTATTTAGGGTCTTGTACTGTCATGGCGCATTACACCACAGTGGAATAACTTGTCATAAATGCAGCATTTATAACCAACCAGATTCAGACTAAAGAAAAAAAAAGAAACAAGTCACCCCTACTTAGGCCTACTCTCTCTTCATAGGTCAACTATCAAAGTTCTTTGAATGAGAGTGATGTATGAGAAAAGCGGTGGGCTTTTAAATATTAAAAAGACCTTCATGAGAGCATCAAAAACGACAGCTCTTGGGAGCATTCCCACTCATTTTTTTTTGTGTAGTCCACTGTCTGTGTGGGTGTTTCTCTTTGAGCAAACACTGTATTTCCAATGAAACAACTCAAAGGAGTTTGATGAGGGGGTGGGTGTGGGGGGTATCCCAAAACCCAACAGATCCACACCAAATACTAAGTTTAATTGGGTTGACGTTCACAGGCACTCAGCAAATGGCAGCATTTTATTTGGAAAAGCCCTGCAGCCAAATGGCCTACAAGCTAGGACCATCCTAATCTGAAGTTTTCAGCCCTAATTAGATTCTCTCTATCTGTTCCTGATGCCACGTATGAAAATACAAAGACGAAGAACCAAAAATAAGAGAGGGGGCCTAATTGCCAGAGCCGTGTGATGTTTCATGACGGTCGATAACACGGTTACAGTTTAGATAAGTAGGCTCCTGAGATAGTGGAATTGTAAATTACCTCTCTTCTTTTATTTATATCATTACTTGCTGACTCACCCAGCCTCAAAGGATTTTTCTCGGTGTCTAAGATAAAGCGTTTGCGCAGCTTGCCAGCTTTTTGAAAGGACTGCATCAACAGTTTTCTTTCATATCAGGTGACTTTGATGAGTTACTTTTTCACAGTGGAGTTTTGTTTTAAATGTGCTGCGTGTCCAAAATGACAGGTTTGATCGCTCAGAAGGTTGAATTCTTCAGAAGAGCACATTCGTCTGGCTGAAGTTAATGCCGTGTTTTTAATAAGTTCGGAATAAGTTTTATGCCCAGTGTTCATGAATTATAAAAGATTCTCTACGTTGCTATTGAGTGCTTATTATCGGGGCTGCATTTCTCACTTATTGTTAACTTGGCAATTGCTTCAAACAATACACCCTTAGTCTGTACAATACACCCTTTTGTTCAAAAAGGTGAAGAAAAGTAGAAAATAGTGAAACTCCGGAAACAGAAGCTAAAAGCTCTGCAGCAGCCTGTCGTTAACATATTTGAACTAAAAATACACACTCTCTTTTCTTTTGTGTTTGCAGGATTTTTGTTCTCCCGCAATCTCCTCACTTTCTCCTCTCGGCTGTCTTTGAAGACTATCCGCTCCATCTCACAAAGGTAGGTATGTGTGCGTGTGTCAACACTACTTTTGTTCCCGTCTTTAAGAGGGCGTTTCGACTTTCTGTGCTGCTCTTGTCACCAGAGGTTGGCTTCCTCGTTCTATGATACTTTGTGACACCGCAGCGGACAGCCGTGGCTAAATGCCGTTGAGAGGCAGAGTGGACAGTCGGTGTCCTGAAAGATATGGCAGGTGGGGTGGGGTGGGTGGGGGTAGAGTCTGAGTAGGATTTATTGAAACAGAGAAATCACCTTGGGAATTAGCTAAAATGAGTCACTGTCGAAGGAAGTAAGTGGCCGTCCTTGGACAGGTTGAGTTTTTTATGTATCTGTAGTCTTTAGGCACGGCCTGAGTTGTCAGCTCCAGGGACAAGGCAGGGTTTTTTTACAAGGCAAAAGATGGTCCTGTATCCCTGGTGTTTATGTTCTAATAAACAAAAGATATATATGGAAATGTGTAACTGTCAGACTTGGCTTCTGCTAGCATGTTATTGAGTACATGTTATTGGGTAATGTTATTGGGTAATGCTTAGTTTGACTGGCAGTGAAAAGGTCATTTTTCATAGTCTGTCTTCTGTAAATGGTTCCTAATTTTCCACATGCATGAGTGTATGTTGTCTACATCTGCTGTGTAACCCTTAGCAGCTACAATACTTTTATGTAGTCTATATGTTGTATGTGTGTGTGTGTGTGTGTGTGTGTGTGTGAGTGTGTGTATGTGCGTGAGTGTGTGTATGTGCGTGTATGTATGTGTGGTAGCTCCTTGCCAGGCTAGCGCTGACTAGTGCTCACGATCAGGCGCTTTGCACGAAGTGAAACGATGTAAAAGCGGCTGATGCATCAGGCTACCTTTCACCATGTCTGAAACACCCATTGAATCACTGTAACACCCATTTTCTACAATTCTTCATAAAAAAGGCAAAGCTTCTTTCCACTCAACAAATATGTTTCCTCCCAAAGAGAAACCATAATTTTAACCTAAACCTGACAGCCATTATCTTGAAAACTTGTGCTTTGTTTCTTTTTGTTGTAGTCTCCTGCTGCTGTCTGCTTGGGAGTACAGACAGTATACCACTTGATCCTCTCACTACTCAATATTCAGATGTTTTTTGCTGTTCTCGCTTTGAATTATTGGAATGTTCACAGCAGTCACCTCAATAGAAAATGCTGAGTGGCCATTAGCTCTAAAGACTTACTCATGGTATATTGTTGGATACACTCACAGTGACACATAGAACGCGTCTCACCCAATCAGAAATTGATCAATGGCTTGACTGGACCTAACTTGTACAGGATAGACTGTATGTGTGTGTTTAGCACTGGACAGATCGTGCCATTGTAGCTCGG
>JAGFZM010002271.1:89700-110805 GCA_017657215.1 Limnothrissa miodon
CTATAACCAGACTGTCCCCACTAAATTAGTGCCCTTACCCAGAGACTATAACCTGTCTCCACTGAATTAGTCCCAAAGAGCATCTATCTGTCTATCTAAACGAAGGGAGAAAGGTATAGAGAGATGCCTGGGGAATAAAAACTCTCTACTCTTTTCTATCTGCTATCATGTTAACTATACATAGAGTTTAGGACTTGTTCATGCTGTACCATCACACACACACAGACACACACATACACACAGTCTCTCTCTCTCACACACACACACACACAAACAAACAAACCAGACTCACACATCACCCAAGACCATTGATTTGAGCTTCTAAAAGGGTCCATACGTCTTCTTTGGGTTGATCTACCCAGGTCTACTGAGCTAGAATGAGTTACAGGCTCCACTAAAAGAATGCCTTTCCAGCGGATCAATGGGAGGAAGGGTTTGCCATTTAATATCCTTGTAGTACTGGTCATGGCATGTGTTGTTCACATGTGGTCTACAGTATGTGCAGTTTTAATGTGTCCTTGTCATTGAGCAAGGGTCCTGGACTTTTTAATGAAGTCTTTGTCCTCTGGCTGTATTGAAAACCATTACTGGGCACATACATTCCAGTGTTTTGCACTGAGAGGAAATTGAAAGGCTTTTATCACTGGTACCCAAGCCACTACAAAAAGTGTTCAAAGTCAAAGCGACAAGCCAGATCAGAGCATCAAAATGGATATAGTCAGGCCATGGCCTGGCTCAGTCCTAGGGGTGGAATTAGCTTGTCTGTCAAACTTCCCCTGCTTGTGATAGGATAGTGTCATACAACCAATCAGAGTGACATCATAGCCATACAGCCATAGTCACACCCATTGTTGCTTTGCACAATAACAGCCCTGTTGTCATTGTGATGAGTTCTCCAAACACTTTACAAAGCATTGTGATGGTGGGGAGAAGATCTGATGCAACATACCTAGATGAGCAATTTGCTACCACTAATGATCTGGAGTAGGCAGGCAGGCTGTTTTAGAATATGGACTCTTCAACAATGGATCCAAAATGTCAGATGTACAGAGTACAGTTTCGCATTGGCATCCCAAAATATTCAAGGCTCACAGTTAAAATATAAGACAGATAGATAAGAGGAACACAGTTATTATATTATATTAGATACCCAGAAGATACCCATACCATTTTTTAGCTATGCACAATACCCATGCCATCACCAATCCATGATCACATCAACACATCATGGATACTAACTTTGGAACAGTGTGGTAGTTACAACTTGGTTACAACTTACAATGGTTGTGTTCCTCTCCACTGTACCACAGAGAATGCCGAGTCCATGTCCTAACAAACAGAATGTCCACATTTTGATTAGTCTGACCACAGGATGGTTTCCACTCGAGTCTGATGCAGGCCCGAGGCAATGGATAAGGCTTACTCCTTTTCTTATAGCAAACCTACATATAGAGTCCATGAATGACATACAGAATATCCAAATTTTGATTAGTCTTACCAGAAGATGGTTCAGGCCTGAAATCCCAACAGGAGAGGCAATGGATAAGGCTCACTTCTGTACTTTTGATAGCAACACTGAGATCGAACTTTCCGTTCCCTCTGAGGCAGCTGGATGAAACATCCTTACCTAGAGCTCAACCATACTTTATCTTTTTAATCATACACAACATAAATATTATGGATAAATAAAACTTAAGGCTAAGAAGATCATTGGCTTTAGATAAGTCTGAATAAGTGCAATGTAATAATTTCAAAGAGAGGCTAAGTCGGCAGGCGCTGGGAAGGGGGAGAAAGGAAGAGGAAGAAAAAAGGCGACTGAAAAGCTTGGACCTGGAGGGGGGGGGGGGGGGACGGTAAAAGGCAGTGCTTTAAAAGCCTGTCTGAAAAGACACGCATGACAAGACAGGAAGAGAAGGGGGGGGGGGGGGGTGGCTAGAGAAAGAGAGAGGAGTGCCAGAGAGAGAGAAAGAGGGAGATAGAGAGAGAGAGGAGGACCAGAGAGACTGCAGGATTCAGTGCTCTGGAGGTGACTAAGCCCAGTGAACAAACGGCCAAATGAAAGATCAACTGAGAATACGCCGCAGCTCCCTGCTGCTGACCGTTACGCAACAGTCACCTAGCTAGCGCATCCGCATACACACACACACACACGCACGCACACACGCGCAAGCTCCTAGCTTTCACAGGATTAACTCTGCTTTCTGTGGCATTTCAAGTTGCAGGTGTTTGTGTTTGGATTTTTTAGTCCTGTGGAGTTTAATCTGTTGTCATACATATTCCATCTAGCTGTCCTGATCTGGAGAGATATTTTCAAACCAAAGCACACACACACATACACACACGCATACACACAAACACATAAATGCATATACACACACATACACATGCACAACACACACAAATGCACGCACACAAACACACACACACACACACATACAGTATTGTGTGAATCTAGTACATAATGAGTGTGTATTTGTGGTTGTTAAAACCTAGAAGTCCTGTAGTCCTAGGGAGAAACTTAATTCCCTTATTGACACACATTTGATTGAGTCACAAGTTTTTTTTTTGTCTTTGAACTTCTTTGCTGTGACCTCGGTCGGCATTAGACACAGAGTTATGTAAACAAGGGCACCATCAGGCTACTTTGTCTTTGTTCATGCCATTGTCTGTATTTCTCTCCTGCTCTCGTAATGTGAGGTGACCTTGTGTGCCTGCACTTGAGAGTGCAGTGGCTCTGGCTCTGTGTTTAGCTCCTGACAGCACAATCTTGCAGCTCTTTGCTAGTTAAACTCAGTGCTTTATGTGTATGTGCACAATTACGTTACTGTAGTAAAGCTAGTTAGCCTGTGTACTATTGCTAATCAAGCTAGTTAGACTGTGTGCTCTTGCTAATCAAGCTAGTTAGACGGTGTGCTCTTGCTAATCAAGCTAGTTAGACGGTGTGCTATTGCTAGTTAGACTGTGTGCTTTTGTCAAATGTCAAGTGTCACTGTTAGTCAACTGGAGGCCTTCAAAAAGCTCTTAAAGACCAACTATTCAGAGAACATCTTCTATCCTAGCACTAAAATGAACTTAAGCACTATCCCCTAGCACTATGCTCCTTAAGGTTTCTGCTATGTAGCTTGATTGTTATCTGTTTATCTATTAACTGTTTATAACTATTAAATGATTTCTATGTTATTTCTAAACCACAACTTCATCTTCCCACAGTTTACGTATTACTGATCTGTAAATTGTTACCATTTATTTAGTAGCATCTAATAAAAATTTCTATGTTTACCTTTAAACTCACTGAGATAGCATAGCAGGAGTAACTGATATAGCATTATGTTCAGGAGCTAATAGCTTTCAACAGCTACTCAGCCTTCATCCTTCCTCACATTTTTTCTCTCTCTCACACACACACTCTCTCACTCTGTGTCTCTTTTTGTGTCTGTCTGTCCCTCCCTTTGCTGTATTATGATGGACAATCTGATTCTCACAGCACCAGTTTGAGTCCATTCCCCCCATCCCTTGGTCCTGTTATCAATGTGACAGCCGGCGTAGTACTTTGTCATGTTAATGTGGCTTGCCTGTCTGTTGTGACGAAGCTGCAAACGAGACAAGCTCTCAGCTGTGATCCCGTTAAAAAAAAATGACCTTGCTTTCTCTTTCTCCCCCCTTCCCCCAGCCTATGCTGTGGATGTCCACAGAGACTGGTGATGACGTACATTAACTGATCTTCAGTCTTATGTGTTGTTCAATAATGTTAAGACACAAAATGATTGCTCTCTCCTTCAAGCTTTAAAGGAACCTCTCAGTATCTTTCTCAGTCCATCTCTCACTGTCTCTCTCTCTCTCTCTCTCTCATCTCTCTCTCTCACACACACACACACACAGACATACAAAATCATCCATTTCAATGGCCTTAAAGGGACAATGCCATGACAATGCTTTCTCTCCCCTTTTTCTTTTTCCTTTCCTCTTTTCTCTCTCTCTGTCTCTCTGTCTCTCTCTCTCTCTCTCTCTCTCTCTCACTCCTCTCGTTCTCTCATTCTCGGTGCTGTTTCTCTCAGGTTGTTCTTATCCTAGCCCCCTTTCTCTCCCCCTCCTCTTCGTCCATCTCTCTAGCCCCGGTCTCGAAGGCTCCCTCTTTCCTGATCTTGTTATTTGTCCTGCACACCTGTCAATCGCGTCCGCGCCTGTTGTCAGAGCAAATGAGAAACATCGACCTCCAGCCCTTGGCAAGGAGATACTGATGTCTTCCCGCATTACCTCCTCTGGGTAAAGCTTAGCCGTGTGACCTGAACCCTCTCAGTGTGAATAGAGCCTGGATTATTTCTGTGCTTCTTGAGCAATCACATCACAACAGAATCACAACCTCTTTTTTAGGGGCCCAGTGAGATCTTTAGCACAAAAGATTTGGTAGCTAGACAATATCGTAATTAGAATACAATGTAGAAAAAATATAGTGTAGATTACAGACAGTATAATCTAACCATTCAATTATAATTTGTGTGTTTTTGTCAGAAAACCAAGCATTAGAAAAGGCCCCTGAGTGCTTTTGGCCATTTTCTCTCCAGAGGTTTGTAAATACCCCAAGTGAGGAGCCATTAGGAACAGTTAGACCACAGATGTCCACAGCTGGCTCCAATCGCCTCACACTTGAGGCCAATTTGTGCCATTCTACACCAATGGCTAACGCAGCAAGAGCACAAGGAGCGATAATAGCAGGACAGTCACCATTAGCCCATTTGATGTTTGGTTTGTTTTGATAGCATGCTAACTGCTAGGCTAGCGTCCCAATGATTATTAATATGCTAAACGGATCAGTTACTTCAACGGTGATAAGCTGATAATGCATTTTAAAACCTGCTAAAGATTCCAACAAGGGCATGACTTCAGTAAAGTTGATCCAGACAGTTTAGACAACAGGGAAGACACACACCCAAGTGTGTGATCCCTCCTAATCAGACCAGGAGACACACGCATGCTTTCATTCACAGAGCGCATGAATGCATCAGATCAGATGTTCACCACCGCAAGTGTGCCACGTGAACTGTCACCAATGCTGCTAAGTGGCCTCCCTGCTAAATAGCTGCGCACAGAGTAAGGGACAGGGATGCATCCTCACCAAACAAGCTTGCGCTGACCCTGAAATGATAATGTCCATGGCAATCATCTCTGTTCCAGAGCGCTGTTTGAAGTATCACACGCACGCACACACACACACAGGGCCGTGGCATAATCCATTTTGTTTCCATCAATAATAGATGAACCGCCTTCCTGAGGGACGCATGGAGGACGTTTAATGAAAGAGTAGTCGGCGGAGGGGTTCAGCTCAGCTAAGCAGGGCTCACTAATGCAGTGCTGATATGCAGAAAGAGAGCCGCAGAGCCAAGCTCTCTGGGCGAAGGCTAAAGCTGTGCGGTAGCGCTTAGGGTCCCTGCACACCAAATCACTCGTTTTTTCTCCACTTCCTCCTCAGAAACTTAATCCAGGTTGTCAGTGGTATAAATTAATTGCACGGGTGGGAGGTTTTAGTGGGGAAAGGATTTTAGAAAGAGTACTGTACGTGGCCCTCATTAGCATTTTAGCAAGGGAATGAGATAAAAACATAAGGAAAGAAAGAGTACTTGTAACGTATGTGTCTGCGTGGATAAAAGTTAAAAATTACACAGGGAAACAGAAATTTAAATATTACATTTTTAACAAGCTTCAGTTGCCTGTTGTATTTTTCTCTCTAACTAACTGCCAGTTGCTGGCAAACACAAACGCCACAGAAATACATACACACAAAAAAGAAATGCACAAGCACAAAACAGGCTCCCTATACACACATATAGAAATGCACACACATACATGCAAATACACACAGACACATGCACACACACACACACACACACACACACACACTGTAATCCTCTATCACATCAAGAGCGACACTTCTCACAGCTTCACAGAGTTATATGTAGATGGTGTTGCTGCCGTGGTTCTTGTCACACTCCCTGCTTTGCTCCGACTCCATTTTGGAAAGAGCCCAGGGGGGCCCGAGTGTGTGTGTGTGTGTGTGTGTGTGGGAGATTGTTTTTGTGATTGTGTGTGTGTGTGTGTGTGTGTGTGAAGTTGTTTGTGTGATTGTGTGCTGTATGTGTGTGTGTGAGAGATTGTTTGTGTGATTCTGGGTATGTGTGTGTGTGTGTGTGTTCAAATATGTGTGTGTTGTGGGGAGTCACTAGTCTCATTTCCTGCCACCCAGAGAGCATACAACCAACCGCTGGGCTCTCACAGCAGCATGTGCTGCACCAGCCAGGCAGAGGCCTCTGGATGAGCCCCATCTGCAGGGGGGCACTAGGACCCAGTGGTCCACTCGGCACGCCAGCGTGTCACAGCACATTTGTGTCACCCAAGCACATCATCCAAATATTTATCGAATGGGATATGGCCAGTTGAGTGCTTCATGTAATATACACATAGGACCCCATTTAGACTTTACCCTACAGAAAATTGGCACATACACATAGGGTTCCATTTAAAGTTTGCCCTCCGCAACAGCCCCTCGGTCAGGAGCTATAGAAGTTCTGAACCTCCGGATGCAATCCACCACCTATTTGAGCCAAAGCTAATTGCCTGATTTACGGTCCGTGCCGTGGCGGCAAGACAGAAATGGCAAGCGATGACCGTAAAACATATGCAGCATGTGTACGTCTGTGTTTCTGTGTGTGTGTGTGTGTGTGTGTGTGTGCGTGTGTGTATGTCTGTGTATGTGTGTGTGTGTGTGTGTGTGAGGTTTAGTCAGTAACTGTGACTCATGCGCTCAGGCGGAGTGCTTGCTGATCCTGTGGTGAGGCTCCCAGACACCTGCTGAACGGCTCTGCCAGCACAAACCCCCGGATGGCAGCTGAGGCTGAGGGAGATGGCAGCGCTGGGGATGTGAGAATAGGACACATTTACACTGTTTATTCTGCCATGGGAGATTGGCTACGGTGCTGTGTGTGGATGTGTCTATATCCTATATCTAATTATATATATATGTATATATATATGTGTGTGTGTGTGTGTGTGTGTGTGTGTGTGTGTATACATACTCACACACAACACACACACACATAGAGGCTAACCTAAATTCTGTAGACTTAAAGCACATATATATCGAGAGAGCTCAGACACAGCGAATCTCAGTTGAGGCAGATGTCATTGGAGCCGTAACAGCAGCGTTCAAAGAAGACAGGGTACTGTAGCAGTGAGGCATACTGTAAGAAGGATGTGCACAGGAATGGATAGGATGTGTGTGTGTGTGTGTGTGTGTGTTAGTGTGTGTGTGTGAATGTGTGTAGAGGGATGTGCAGAGGAGGAGATAGCATGTGTGTGTGTGTGAAGCACGGGATGTGCACAGGAGGAGATAGGATATGTGTGTGCGTGCGTGTGTGTGTGTGTGTGTGTGTGGGGGGGGGGGGTTCCGGAAAATAATCTGTCCTTTTAGGGGCCGTTCACACGGACACGCTTTTTTAACCTCCAGGTGCTCGATTTCAATTGTTTCCCAATGAAACGGTGCATCTTTGAAAAAGTTCCACTGCTGCAACGCGTTCGGCTTTTTTTTTGTCGCTTGCGTCTCCTTCAAAAAACACTAAGCTTCTAAAAACGTGAGGCGCTCAAAGTTTAAAAGGGTTGAACTTTTGAGGTCGCGTTTTTATTAACAATGGGCGTTGCGTTGCGACACAGTAGGCGTTTTTTGAGGTGAAAAGCGCGTTCCGTGTGAACGGCCCCTTATTCATTATCCAGCTCTTTAGAATGCTGTAGAATGCTCTGTTCACAACAATGTGACTTCTCAACGTTTTAGTGCCTAATATTTCTTGATAAGGCCACACCAAAAAAATTAGTTGGTTCTCGGATTTCTTCAGGAAAAATATGGAGCAAGCGAGCGAAAATAAAAATAAAAATAAAAATAAAAAAATGTTCTGAAGGTAAATTAGCACATTCACAGTTAATGTTCATTCATTAACGTTCAAGACATTTACTCATGTGTTAAGGAAAAACTAAATGTGGCCTAATTTATAAACTTAACTTTCACACCTCACAGCACACTTTTTGTCATGCAGGTTTTAGGCAATGTACAAATTCATAATTCTGTCATTCTATGTTATGTAAAGGTTTGACGGTTTGTCATTTATTTAAGAGTTTGAGAATCTAAGCACCAAGCAAGCTGGCTGTGGAATTGAGCTCTGACATCTAATGTACACTACGTCTAGGCTGCTGTAGCCTACGTTCAAACTCGTTTTGTCACAGTTCATCACAGGGCATTAGAACGTCAAAATCGCATTGATTCACCAGCAATTAGATAGTGACTAAAACTTCGTGATCAGCGTAACGGAGATGAATATTCATCAACGTGCAGTCACGTGAATCTAGAAAAGAGACAATTTTTTTTGCATGAAAAAGAGAAGCGGTATGTGTGCACGCGAGAGGATGTGAGTGTGTAGGCACCTGCTATTCCTTTATTTATTGATTGATTTTTTTCGCCTCTCAATCAATGAAATATCAAACTCACCTCCACAGAGTTGCACAAGCAGACTGCTCTCAGCACCGTGAGTACAACTGCGCAAAGTTCTCATCCTCTTTCATTTCAATGCACTTGTCAAATGTTTTTCTCTTCCGATCAAATATTCTAATAATTGCAAACACTGGCCTAGCAGGATCCACCGGCATCTTTCCTCATATCATGTTTCTTGTCTCTTGCGCTCTGAAGTGAAAGGCGCGATTTGATCGTTTTCGACGTCACGTGAACGCAGCAGGCTTTTTTCAGTATTATAGCTATCAGCCACGGTGTTTTTTATGTTCATGTGAGTTTGAATTCAATTTTATTTTTATTTCATTTTGCATTTTTTTCAAGCGGCGAATCCGATAACCAACTAATTTTATTGGTGTGGCTTAATGAATCGTTGCTAAGTATGAAGGCCACTCTTAAGCAAGTGAAGTGAAACAGAACATTGTCATAAACATTCATCTGATCTGTCAGTTAACAGACTACTTTTATCAAAGACGCTGTTCTCTATCTTAAGCATTAAAATGACTATGAAAACAGTGATAAACAATGCTTCATTGTCATAGTATTGATGTCGCCAATCGGTAGCCTAGAAACTGTGGGTTCAAATCCTGGCTGCCACCGTTGTGCCCTTGAGTAATGCACTTAACCCTAACCCTTTAGAGGAGACTGGCCCTGAAGTAGTTGATGACAAAATGTAAGTCATCTAGACGTCTGCTAAATGTAAATGTAAATAGGTTTCCAGTCCATTCTACTGTATGTTAGCACGGTTTAATTCGGAAGACCCTAAAGAATTTGATGTGGCCTGATTCTCTTTAAAATGTATTCCACATTATTTTTGCAGAGTAAATAGGCTCTGAATGAATTATATTAAATTTGACATGTTTGTACCAAGGAAATGTCAAAGAGAGGTGCAAGTTGCACTTCTTTTTATAGGCACGATAATGAACTGATGCAATCAGTCCCCGTCTCCAGCTTGCTTCCTCTGTGCCGTGTCCTATGCTAATTTTAGGCACCCCAATAGAAAAAAGACCAGCTGAAGGTGGACCGTCTAATTTTGTCCAGTGCATCTACATGGTATTTTAGTGTTCTGGGTTTCATTATCCTCCAGCCTAGTTTCAAGAGTCAAAACACAAAACACTGCCCCCCTACACACACACACACACACCTCCCCTCCAAAGACAAACCTCATCATTCCTGCAAATGAACACAGTTAAGCGTAGATAATGCATTGAGTGTATTTCTGTTGAACAATGAAACAATAACAGCATACTGTAACATCTACTGTACTATATAGCTTTCTCTGTTAAACATGCTTGAGCTCTTTCTCTGGTTGAATCCTCTTGAAGGCTCCCTTGGCCGAGCCTTTCCTGATGGTATCCTGGATAAAAACACCCAAAGATAGAGGCACTGTAGCTCAGTGGACGTGAGTGTCATACCATGAACCTGGGGACTGATCCGAGGTAATTTCCTGATCCTGCCCCATCTCATTTCCTGTCACACTCCACTAACCTATCAGAATGAAAAGCCCCAAAAATCTCTTTTTTAAGAGATCCAGAGAAGGGCTGCATTAGACGTGAAAGGCACAGCTCTCTCTCACTTTTAAGTGTGCTCTCTCTCTCTCTCTCGCACACACACACTCATAAGTGTGCTCTCTCTCTTTCCCTTTCAGTTTCAATTTATTTTTGTTCCTCCCTAATTCTCTCTTCCTCTCTCCATCCATCTTTTTGTTTCTCTGTTTTTTTCCTCTTATCTTCCCTTCTGTTTCTCCTGCCCTTATCTCATTTTTTCTCTCTCTCTCTCCCCCTCACTCCCATTTCCCCTCTCTGTTTCACTAAGTGCTCCCTCTCTCTTTTTCTCCCTCTCTCTCTCTCTCTCTCTCTCTCTCTCTCTCTAGGGAATATAGGCCAGTAGAAAGCCCCAGGAGGCTTGGGATTTGAGGGGTAATTCCCTTCATACGCCGTGGAGAGCCAAAGGTGCTCTTCCTCCCTTTCTCTCTGTCCCTCTCTCTCTCCCACCCCCTCCCTCTCCCTTCTCCTCTCTCTCCCTCTCTCTCTCTGTTAATCCTGTCTCCGTTGTCCTCCATCAAGCCAAACTTCAGTCAGACATCATAATCAGGATGACCCTTTGCTCTGGGAGGGGTTGTTGTTTTTATAAACCTGCTGCGCTGTGCTGGATCCCTCAAGGCTAAAAGCATTACTGTTGCGATGACAAATGCAGCCATGTCAAACATGTCCGCTCTCATACAGTAGTTTGGGTCCTTTGTTAGCTCTGGGTCACAATTCAGGTGTTTTCACGTGTCAGCCTGAGTTCCATACATGCTAAAGTATGTTAAGCAAGGTCACGGGCAGAGGACCATACAAGGGATGATTTATTGCTACAATAAAGAGCCAATTGCTTGGGAAGAAAGAAAGGTTATTGGTTCCTGGTTGTGATGAAGCGGTAAATTCTTTTGGAATCAATGGACCTCATTTACCAATATCCTCTGAAGAACTTGTAATTGACCTGTAATAAGCAGGCTGTTACTATGGCATGCGCCGGCTACATCTGCAGTGATGTTGCCCATTGTGTGTTTTGCTTGCTTGTGCTTCTCGGCTGGCGATTGACTGTGCCGTTTTTCCATGTTACCTGCCCGGTAGTGCTCAGCGTACAGCATAGCCCTGACTATCAATTTCTGAGGCCCACTGCTTGGAACGAGGCTGAAAGCAGCTGATGGCTCCTCTTCTCCTTGGTAATTATTCCACTCTGTCACTGTTCCTGAGAGTCCCTCTCGAGATGTCTGACTCTCTCCTTATCTTTCTATCTCTCTCTCTATATCTCTCTCTCTTTCTTTCTCCCTCTCTCTCTCTCACTGTTTAGGCGGCGGCAGGCAGGCAGAGCGAGTGTGTTTGGGCTTGAAGCCTTTGAAGTCTGCCTCCTTTTGAGGTCATTTGCGTCTCACTCCATCCACATGCACGGAGAGCTCTAATCCTGCTGATTAATGACACCATAAACTCGAGACGGGTGGTGGCAATGGTGGTGGTGGTGATGGCGGTGGTGATGGTGGGTACACAGACACAGTTATACAGCCGCAAACAGCAAGCAATCTAGCTGATTAAACTCTTCCAACAACAAGAGTTATAGGAACACAGAGCCGTCTTCATCAACGCGCGCGCTGGCGTCGTGTCATGCGCGCAGACCTGCGCCCGCTGTTGTCGCTTTCAGCCATTTTATCTCAGCCGTTCTCCCCAAGGTATTTTCATAAATCGCTCGGGGAAGAGGAAAGTGTCCCGACTGAAGAGAAAAGCGGCGGGGTAGCAGAGCTCTGGCTTAGGGTGACGTGTTGAGTAAGCAGACTGTGTGAGCGCAGGGCTCCGCTCCGCTGGAGGTTAGAAATTTGACAGGAGTGACATTTCATTTGTTTGTTTCTGAGGAACAAATATTTTTATTAGGAGTGTTGATGGAAACAAACAGATTCGACGACGGTGTGATTCTGTGTGTTTCTATGCGTGTGTGTCTGTGTGTTTTTCCTTTGTGTACATATCAGTGTGTATCTGAATGAGAGTGTGTATGTTTGTCTGTAATGCATGTGTGTGTGTGTGTGTGTTTGCCTGTGTGTGCATATCAATGTGTTTCAAGTGTGTATCTGAATGAATGTATGTTTGTCTGTCATGCATGCGTGCATGTGTGTGTGAGTATGTGTATGTTTGTCTGTGTGTGTGTGTGTGTCTGTGTGTGTGTGTGTGTGTGTGTGTGTGTCTGTGTGTGTGAACACGTGACACAGACACCTGCAGACACGCAGTCTCCAGCCCCTGTGAAACCCCTCTTTATTGATGTGAATAATGGCAGCTGGTGCGGACAGAAGTCCAGGAGTACTGGGGCCTGTACTATAAAGCGGGGTTACTGGCTTATCCGGGTAAGTTCGAGAGTAACTTGATGACGTGTGGCATAACTTCCCGGCTAACCCATACTACAAAAGGTGGATAGGTTTAAACCGAGGTATGCTGCCATGGCAATATACGCCACACGCCAAAACTGGTCCGAGCAGTTTTAGTTCTTGGTTAACCCGAGGTTTGCGCTAACCACACCCTATAAGTACCACCCCTCCGCCAACATTTTCAACAATTAATGGCAACAGTAGGATGATCTGTTTGACATTGGCGCTCGCGTTGTGAGGTGCTCTCTTCGCAGGAGCATGAAGGCAATTATGTCAATCGCGAATCTTTTTCACAGCATCAGTGTGCAGGTGTTGGGTATGAGGTGTATTTTGATATATTATATACTAGCCCATAACCCACATAAAGTATTAATTTGCATTTTGTTTGGGAGATTATTCTGAAAATGATAGCCTATAAATAGGCTTACTAATTTCACATTTGTTCTCTAATCCTTTAACATGTTTTAAACGTCTTTCTGTCCAACCACATGGGGTGACCTTGTTAATTTACAGGGGAAATATTTTGCCTCAACCTTCATGCAAAAGTTTACAAGTTTTAATGACCAAATAGCCTTAAATTCTTAGATGACATGTGATCAGGCAAGTCTGGATGCAAGATGACCAGGCTCAGTCCAAGACTCCCGCATCTTTATCCTCAAGATTTGAAGAAGGCAATCACAGCGTCTTGGATTTTTTGGGGGACAACCGACATATGACATTTCTTAATTTCATCACAGGGCGTTTTAATATCGATTGATATGGCACTTCTGTAGCCTATTGTGTTACATTTTAGGCGATTTTAAGAATTATTTACAAGCATTCAGCAAAAATGATTTCAAGCATTCTGCAAACTAATAATATCCCGTAGCCTAAGAAACATGTGGCAATAATGTTTCACTTGCTACACATTTACGATTGGCAATGCGTTGCCAAAATGCCTGTCTTTCATTGTTCGCGGCTTTAATTTCCCCTGAAGAGTACATTTGAACTCTTTGTAGCTTGTCTTGATTATTGTGTATTTCCCATCAGTGAAATAAGGTGATCGCGCCAGCGTTGACAAGGTTTACTTGCGCTGAAATCCGCCCCTTTTATGTGAATGCACACAAACTCCAGTTAGGTTAACGCCGGTTCAACAAATCAACCTCATAACCAGCGTCGTAGTACCGATTAACACCAATCAGGATAACCAGAGTTTGTCAACCCCGGTTTAACAAGGTAACCCTGGGTTACTTCTGGGTTGGTTAAACTCCCTTCGTAGTACAGGCCCCTGGAGTGAGCACTTGTATTGGTGTTTGTGTTTGTGTTCAGATGCAGAATCTGAACACAAACACAAACACCAATACAAGTGCTCACTGTACATTAGCCATCATCCCCTTATATAGTCATCCTTGAACAGCATATTATGCAAATACACACAGACACACATACACACACATTAAATGGACGTAGTACATAAAAAAATGGCTGATGGTTGTAATCATATGTGATTATTGATTAAAGTGTAGTACACATGAAATGCATGCAAATTAAATGCATGTCAATTAACACACATGCACAGGACAAATGTACTCCTTGTACACGTAGTGAGTACATGTTGTAACCGTATTGTCTGTGAATGTGGACTGAAACAAGTGCTTTTGTGGCCTTGTTGATCCGTGGCTTTGCAAGGACATAAGAGACACGTTCAGATGGAGAACATCAATCTTCTTTTCTCCTTGTCCTATTCCCCCTTGTAGCAACATCGTCAACCATCCGTCTTCAAAGGGGAAGGAATTAGAGGTGTCTTGTCTGCACTCGAAATGTTTGTGTGTGTGTGTCTCCCCACACGCTCTCTTTGTAGCGTTGTTAGCATTCGGCTATCGGCGCGGAGGGGCCATGTGCCAATGTATTGCTCTGGCAGAAACTATTAGAACGGTTACAAATGGGGGTTAGCTCATGTAACTGAGGCTGCCCACAATGGTAATTGAAAATTAGCTTAGACGCCACCACTACCACTAACTCCTCTCCTTATGCCACTGTAAAATGCTAGCAGTTGCCATTGCTGTTGCTGATTGTGCTGATTGTGGTTGTGTTTCTATGGTGATGGAAGGGGACAGAGGGCCCTTGTGGGATTTGGAGTGTGTATGCCAGCCAATCAGGACTGGGATTTGGAGTGTGTATGGCAGCCAATCAGGACTGATATTTGGAGTGTGTATGGCAGCCAATCAGGACTGGGATTTGGAGTTAGTATGGTAGCCAATCAGAACTGGGATTTGGAATGTGTATGGCAGCCAATCAGGACAGGGATTTGAAGTATGGCAGCCAATCAGGGCTAGGTGTGGTGTTCTCTGAGAAGAGCTGCTGCCAGAGGTTCCCGTGGGCTTTAATGATGAATATTGATGTGGCATCTCCTAGCCCCAAGGGGCCTGCTGAACCAAGTTAATTCTATGAGAGCTTCTCTTTCAGCATTCTACAGTCTGCTGGGCTGGCCAACACAGCCCTCCACTTATTGGTTAATATAGGTCCCTCAAGAGCTCGTAGTGGTCAGTGATTTGGGGTTTGTTGGCCGTGCTTGATCATCAACGCAATTCATCAGGATCTCTAAGTCTAACTAATGGATTTTAGACATCAGCTGGGTTGAGGCTTGGCCGCTGTTTGCACTAACAGACTATAATTGATTTAAACGAGCACACCAATGCCACTTTGCCCATGGCATCCAAATTGACATTGTTGAAATACTAAAAAGGCTGAACATGGCATGACACTAGTCGGAGCATTATTACTCCCTACACAAAATCCAGTGGACATGTTCACTAACCTTGTTTTATTTTGTCAATAAGAGCTGCATTAAGGAAGTGCAGTTTTGAGTGACAAAATGCAATATCCCCCTTTCTACACACCCAAAGCTTATTCTTATGATTATAATAAGATATAAATATGATTATAATATTATAATGTGATATTATAATTATAATATTATATTTATACAAAATCATGTATGTGCCTTTCCCTCCAAAGACGATTTTAGGAGGACTCAGCAAACCCTGCGACCAACGGCAGCTACACTCCCGCACTTCCTGCAGCTTTTCCTGCTGCATGTGCTGTGACCGCGCCAGAGACGGCCGAGAGGGCCTTTACTGTAATCGCCCCATCATGAGCCAATAACCCATCGAAGGGACTGTAAAGCTGGTGAATTACCCTAAAAATGCTGCTTGGTGTCTCTTTAAGAGGACTCAAGCAAATAAAAAATAAATAAACAAACGCCTCTTGTTTGGACCATCTTGATTAATTTATCTGTGTCAGACCCGGCTTTGCCTTTGTCCTTATGTTGCACGGCCTTGATCTTATTTCTAGCCCTCTCTTGAATCAGAGATATCAGTGATATATTACTGACATATCTCATCAGAACAGACTGAGCTTAATCGTTTTTTAAAGCCCATGAGTGGAGGGTGGGAAAAAAAAACAAACACACAAACAAATCAACATCCTTGTTCCATCTCATTCTGTCATTCCCATTGGAGCAATCGGTTTTGCAGGGATCAGATGCTGTTTTTTTCCTATTCCTGATTTGATCCCATGTGTGTGTGTGTGTGTGTGTGTGTGTGTGAGCGAGAGAGTGAGCAAGAGAGAGTGTGTGTTTTCCCTTGACGACTTGTATTGGATTTGCCTAGCTTAGTTGCTGTAATCTGGACCAGTAAATGACTGATCAGTCTTTGCTTTGACTGCGTGTGTGCCGGAGCAAATTACAGCCGGAAGGAGCTTTTTTTTTCTCTACGCTTCTGTTTGCCTATCTCTTCATCTCTCTCTCTGCCCCTCACATGGTTCCGACAGAGTGGAGGAGGAAGAAAAACATATACTGATGTGGTTTAATCAGCGCATGATAGCAATACAATGTGCAATGATGCGCTACTTACGGAAAAAGAAAGAAGAAGAGAGAGAGAGAGAGAGAGAAAGAGAGAGACCAATTAATGTTGATTGTCCAGCTGTGCACACACACTGCTCCCCCATTACTGCTGACTGCTTGATTGCATCAAACCAAGAAGCCATAATCTCCTGCTCCATGCGAATGGGCAATCCAGGCAGGTGATGTCTGATGTCCGCTCTGGTTATGTGTGGACCCTCGTGATCGCTGTGACAACTCAGCACAGCAACTGTCTCTCCTCCAGAGAGGCTTTGAGTCAGGGTTGGTCAGGCACATGTCTTTGAAGTAGTGACATGTTTGTTTTTCTCTCTTTTGCTCGCTCGCTCCCACACACACACACACGCACACACATGCACACACACAAACAACTGACGGAATTCTCTACAGGTGCAATCATGCATCGGCTGTGCATGTGCAAGTCGGCCTCTTGGTTGTAGCTTTGTGACTTCTTTCTGTTCACGGAGGAGGAGGAGGAAGAGGAAGGGGAGGTGAAGGATGAGGAGGAGTGTGCTCTTCTGTTCTGTTCGTCTGTACAAATCTGCAGCAGATGTTCTTGGCTTTCCATGCTCTGTTCTTGGGAAGCTGAGGTAAGGGGTCAGCTGCTTGGGTCAGTAGTACATTATGTGGCCTGATGTTATAGACTGCACTAAGTACGTGTGTGTGTGTCCGTGTGTGTGTGTGTGTGTGTGTGTGTGTGTGTGTATGTGGGGAAACAGGGCAAGGCGGAATTATTGCAGTTGAGAAAAGAAGTGTGTGCTGGGCTGTGATGTTATTTCTGTCTTGCATGTTAATCAATCTGATTCTCTGCGGGCTTCAGGGAAGAGGGACTCTTTCGTAGACTCTTACAGTGATGGCATCTGCTTCAGAGCAGATTTCAGTAAAGTGAAGTGTTAAACCTTGTGGTGCTTAACTTTTTACATGTTTTTAAAATTTTCTAAAGGGGTCTCGTCCATAGTAAAGTTGTATGTTCCAATACTACACCTCGATCAGGTCCCTGAGATCACAAGAAATTAAATAATTAAATAAAATAAATGTAAATATGATGTTTTATGAAAATAAATCTTAAATAGATGCCACATTTTTTATGGTATCTATAATAGCTAACTTCATTAAAGTTACATGTTCTAATACTGAAAATCTGCATATCTTCTAAACAGAATGGATAAGAGAATTGACAAAGAATTTGATAAACAGACACAACATTGGCATAGATTCGGGCTACTGTTTTGGTTCTGTATTTTAGCCAACCCAAGCAATACTGTCAGTGAGGTTTGTAGAGTACAGTATAGTGATGCTCACATTGATTTATCTGTCCTAGATACTGTTTGTCAGTGGCACTGGAAGGGCAGTTCCCCAGATTTCTTCAGGTCAGCCAAACAGATAAGTTAGCCTAGATTTGCACTGCTAGCTGCAGGTCAATGCAGTACCTCACATCTAAAAACATCTAGTATAGCGAGGTAGCTGAAAAGCCATATGAATTTATGTCTGTGTATAAAACTTCGGTGTGTTGTCACAGCCTACTGGGATAAATCCTTGCAGGTTGAGTGCACTGTGCTTAATGCTACAGTGGAACAATGCAGGGGCTAATATTATGAAGTGCTCCTGCTGCACAAACATACACACATACACACATATACATACACACACAAAGTGCACAGCATTCTGTTCAGGAGAGCTGAGGCTGTCGGTTTGAGCTATGCTGACAAATAGTCCAGCGTTCCCTGGAGAGAAGTGTTAACATATTATTGCACAGGAGCAGCTGTTTCCACTGTGCTCCCCCCTTACATTGTTCACCTGTAGACACGAGCCGCATCTTTAGAGTCTCCTGCCTCCCCAGATGGCAACTGTGATGATCTTATAGCCCTCACTCTTTCTGTCTGTCTGTCTTTCTGCCTCAATTCAATGCAATTCAAATTCAAAGGGTGTTTTATTAGCATGAGTGTTAGATACAGTGTTGCCAAAGCAAGGACACAAACAACAAAAATATATGGTAACTTAAGAAGTACCTACTGTATTACAGTAAGAGCACTTAGTGTCTGTCTGTCTGTCTGTCTCTATCTCTCCCTCTCTCTCTCTCTTGCTCTCTCTCTTGCTCTCTCTCTCTCTCTCTCTCTCTCTCTCTCTCTCTCTCTCTCTCTGTCTTTCTCTCTCTCTGTCTGTCTTGCTTTCTCCCCCCCCCCTCTCTCTCTGTCTCTCCCCTTGATTAGGAATACATCTGTTCTCTCTGCTGCTCTCAATACCTGTGTTAGTACTGTATTTCCAAACAATACTACACAGGATAGGTGGAGGGGTCTTGTCTTGCTCTCCCTCCCTCTCTCTGTTTTGTCTATATGTCTGTCTCTGTCTGTCTATCCCTGCAGCTTTCTGGAATTCTTCTGCGGTCTGTAGCTGTGTTAGTATTGTAATTTAGTAGTATTTAATACTGTATTTCTTAATGATGAGACACATGATAGGTGGAGAGGCCTGTTCCATCTCCATTACCCAGCCTGCCTGTCCCTCCCCACCACAGCTGCACCTGGCTGGGCTGACCTGGACATGATCCCCCTCTCTGGCGCCGTGGCCCACTTTAATATGGAGGGCAAATGGTCGAGCACTTTTTATATAATGAGGTTAGGGAGGGACAGTGCTTTATTTTAGAGACAGTGCTGACTTATCAACAGAAAATAAGTATTGCTAATGACTCTGAGGTAGCAGCTGTGGCTAACCCCTTAACACGTTAGTAAGGATAGCAGAGTGTGTTAGTGAAGAGAGTTTGTTAGTGTTCTATTCTAGCCCAGTTGAGGACATTTCCCTCTTCAGTTTTGGTCCCCAGCTTGTCCAAACCGATTAGATTTCGACTGCTGAAGGTAAGATAGGGCGATGGGGGTGCACAGTGTTCCTCTAAATGTCATGGAGGGTGAAAAGGACAAAAGGGTTGTCTCCGCTGCCTTTTGCATGACAGCACAGCAAAGGTTTAGCGATCAGGCAGTGTCATGTCACAGAGTTTGGCATTAACACCATTTCAAGTGGGCGTTGTTTCTGTGATGTTATTGCTTCATGTAGTCATATCAAACGGATTGCCCATGACAATAACCAACCAACAACTCATTGTAAATCATTCAGACTGTTTGTTGTTCTCAAACACCTTATCTTTACTTATTCTGCTCCAAAGAGGTCATATTCATTTACTAAAAGCAATTGTGCCCACAGATGAGGATATAATACATTTCTACTTTTCAACGATGCACCGAAGTATCCTGAATTTAATTAGGATATATATCTTTTCCCGGAATCTGTATCCCAAATAAGCCCTTATCTTGGTTTCTGGGAAATCAGGATGTGCCATTAATATGTGGAGTAATGCCCCGATTTTGGTAAAAGATTCTAGATGTGGCATGTTGGAAGATGGAATACTGATGCTGAATGCTGAGAATATAGCAGAGAATGAAAAATATTAACATTTACATAGAACATGTAAACAGGAATAATGATTCAATTTATTCGGAATACTGAAGTTCATGTTAGCATATTCATTCATAGCCATTTTCATAAATTCTTCACAATGCATTCATGACTGTTTCATAACACATTCAGCTTTACTCAAATGTTGAAGTTGTAATGATGATAACTTCATGAATTTCCTACAAATCTTATTTCAAATGCCACTTGTGAAGTATTCGTAATCACTTTTTTTTTTTGATAAACGATTATCATTCCATCTTAAAATATTTATGCAAAGTTGTGCACGAATGTGTCATTAAACTGTGATGAAACAGCTATGAATAAACCGTGAAGAGCAAAAATGTGTTATCTGTCAAGTGCAGTGTTACTGGAAGTTGTTTTTCAGGTAAGGTTTGTGATTAAAGCCACCGTGAAATTTGTAGTTAAATAAAAAACATATACTAGGCTATACAATATATAATTACATGTATAATAAATAATATAAAATTACATAAATAATATAAAAGCATTATTTTACAATGCTTTGAAAAAAAAAATTGCACTGAGAACATTTCCCACAAGTGGGAACTGGCACAGGTAGCCTAAAGCTGGAATCGGCGCTAACAGGGTGAGCTAGCGAATGGCTTGCAGCTTGCGTTGATGCGGTGGCGATGCTGGGAGAGGACCCTGGGGAGACTCAAGTCCTGGGCACCGCAGGCCCCCAGTGTGGGCCCCATGAGCAGCTATGTGTGGGCTTGGTATGAACGCCACCATCCAAACAGGACTGACAGGACAACAATGTTCCCTTTGGAAATAGTGTCTGTCTCTCCCTCTCTCTCTATTATCTCTCTGTCTGTCTCTCCCACTGGACTTCTGCTGCTGTCAGTAGCTGTGCTATTATTGTAGTTTAGTAGTATTTAGAATTTGTTTAGTTTGTTGTGTGTGTGTGTGTGTGTGTGTGTGTGTGTGTGTGTTTTGCTTCATCGTTCATTTATTGTTGGTGTTTTAGCTTTTGGGCGGGGGTTGATTTAACCTAAAATTACAGAGCACCTCTCCTCCTTCTGAGGGTGCACCTCTCCTTCTATCCAGCCAGAGTGCATGACAGAACTCTTTTTGCCTTCCTCTTCTTTTTTGAGTGTGTGTGTGTGTGTGTGTGTGTGTGTGTGTGATTCCGAGAGCTGATCTATTCTGGGTGGCGCGGCACATCTCGGCCTAAAAACGTCAAACGAGAGAGAGAGGCAGCGGAGACAAGTAGTTCAGGGTTTGGACTAAGAGCCTTATACTTCAGTATTAACTCCTGCTCTCTCTCTCTCTCTCTCTCTCTCTCTCTCTCTCTCTCTCTCTCTC
>JAGFZM010002271.1:129159-155677 GCA_017657215.1 Limnothrissa miodon
TACCTACAGTCCCATTTATTTTCCAATCCACTATACATTCTACTGCCTCGTCCTCTGTCCATTCTGCTGCCCCATCCACTATATTCTGCTGCCCCATCCACTATACATTCTACTACCCTATCCACTGTCCATTCTACTGCCCTGTCCATTGGCCCACTCTACTGCCCCAACTGCTGCCCCCATTGCACCATCCACTGTCATTCTACAGCCTCATTTACTGCTCCATCCACTATCCATTCTGCTGCTCAATCCACAGCTTCACCCACTGCTCCATTCACCACCCCACCCACTGCCCTGTCTACCATCCATTCTACTACCCCATCTACAGCTCCATCTACTGGCCTTATTCTTGTCTCCCTTACATTCCACATAGAACCTAATAGAATCCTCATAGTCCCATCCTTTGATACATATAAGAAAACAGAAATAGTTCCAAACTCAACTTTGACAGGTTCTTTAATGAGGAACTCTGAAAGGTTATTTAATGAGGAACTGTTGAAGGTGATGTGCTTTGTACATATGGGGTCGTCATTACTATAGTAGCCAACTACTGCTACTGACTGCACTGCCAATTAGCTCTGAACACTCGTGGAAGTTGACCCATGGAAATGATTATGAGCTGGTTCCACCGAGAAAGGCCCCTGGAGCCGTAAGCGTTTCACTCACTGGATTTCATATTAGCTTCAAAATCAAATCACTTTTACATGCGAGGCATCCTGTACATCACTTTTGGCATTGTTGCATTCCAGAGGGAAAACATCCATGCATAATAGGATCCATTATCTTTGGTGTCAAGTTATTTACTTGTAAAAAAAGATTTATGTGGGACGATGCAAAGGCTGCTGTATAGTTGGACACTGTTACCGTGCTATCATGATGGTGTTCTGTCATGTTCTGTCATGACTCGGTAGGCCGGACAGGCTGGGTACATATTGGTTATTAAATGTAGGCTTCTATTATGTTAATTTGTTCTAAATACAATACTTATGCACATTTAAGCACAGTCACGTTTCACAGACAGTAGAAGATTTTTTTGTCTGTATCATGTCTGTCAGGATTTCTAGTGCTACATTGACTATCCAATTTTAATGATTGTGTTTGGATGTGTCAGATAAACAATGTGACCACAGTAGGAGTATTGACACTGGACACTGGACCTGGAACTGCTTTAACGCTTAACCTCTGTCCACTTCTTTAACTGTCTTTCCACTTTTCTAACTGTCTCTGTCCACTTCTTTAACTGTCCATGTCCACTTTCTCTCTCTCTCTCTCTCTCTCTCTCTCTCTCTCTATGTCTCAACCTTTCTCTCTCTTACTCTCTCCAGCTATTCCTTCTCTCTTTTTTTCTCATTTCTTCCCTTTTGTATTACCCCCCTTCCCTCTTATATTCCGTCCATCCTCTCTACATATCCCTCTCTCTTCTCTCTCTTCCTGTCTATCTTTCTCCTCCATGTTGTGTTGATTTATATCCACCTGTGGTGGCAGTCTCTGCGGCTGTGGCAATCTGACACCTGACTTAAGTACTCCGTGTGGAGTGCCGGGGCGGCCGTGGTCAATCAAGCAGACCCGTCTCCTTCCCCCTTGCCTCTGTCCCTTCCCCTGCGTGTTCGCATCGGGCACGAGCACACTGCGTCTGACATGCCCAAATTTTATCAATTTGGAACTGTGAGCAAGAAGGAACAGTATTTATGCCCCAATCAGAACACAGTGTACAGGGACAAATAACCGTTATGTGGTTTTGTAGCAAAATCATTTGGAACTGTGGGGCTATCAGCAATTTGTCGGGGAAGAAAAATGTTGTATATGCCCCTCTCTTTAATGCCTTTTCTTTGATGCTGCCTGTCGAAATTAATTGGCTGGATTAGATCAGCTGAAGCCACATGTCACAGAAGGTAGATAAAAGCCTGATTTTGGACATTATGCAGCTTCATGTCGTAAATTCTAGGGACGAGGCCTCTAAAATGAGAATATAATGGCTGTGGCATTTAAATTGTGCTCATTTCAGCCGCCATATTTACCAACACCAGTTATTTCTTACGCTAATATTTGAGCATTGCAATATGTACATCTCTATAAATCACACGTTCATTTGCCAAATGAGGACCTTTGTGTTTGTTTGTGTGCGCGTGCGTGTTTGTGCGTGAGTGTGTGTGTGTGTGTGTGTGTATGTGGAAGCTTGCATGTTTGTGTGCACATTTAATTGTGTGCACATTTTATTGTGTGTGTGTGTTTGTTTGTGTGTGTGTGCATGCGCGTTTGTGTGTGTGTGTGTGTGCAAGCTTGCATGTTTGTGCACACATTTGATTGTGTCCACATTTTATTGTATGTGTGTGTGTGTGTGTGTATGTGCGTGTGTGCCTGAGCTTGTGGTAATACCTGTTCTTGGCCCAGGCTCTGGTGCCTCCCCCAGTCTGAACTCCTTGTGCCAGTCTGCTAAGCGGTGCTGCCAAGGCACAGACGGTCTGGCTACCCGAGAAGGGGGGGCTGCAATCACCTGCCGTCTCCAGACCTTCCTTCCTCCCTCCTCCTTTTCCTCCATACGCTCCTTCCTCCCGCCATTCCTCCTCCTCCTCCTCCTCCTCCTCCCCATCCTCCGCCATTCTTCCTGTCCACCTATAGTTTGTACTCACCTTCCTTGCTTGGGGTCCTGGCCTGGGCCTTACTTCACCTCCCCCCATACTCTATCCCTGGTGCTGTGTGGCCCAGTCACACAGGGACTCATAGTGACTCACAGTGGCTCGGGTGTCGGGGCACATCCAGATGAACAGGGCTGGATTTGTTGGAAGGGTAACTCAAGCAGGAGGTGCATCTCTCCCTGGAGGGGAGAAGGGGAGTGTGTGTGTGTGTGTGTGTGTGTGTGTGTGTGTGTGTGTCCACTTGCCTGTGGCAGGCAACTGACTATCACACTCCAGCAGAAAAACTGGTCGAGGTGGGGTCGGCACTGTGTGTGTGTGTGTGTGTGTGGTGTGTGTGTGGTTGTGGGACACAGAGAGAGGAAGAGAGAGAGTGAGTGTTGGGGATGGGGATTGTGGACATCCTGGAGAACTGTAGGTGGGGGTGTCTTGCAGTGTGCTGTGTCCATCTCTATCATCACAGCCCAGAAGCCTGGCACTACCATTCAGACACACAGACCACTCACCGCTCCGCGTTAGGACACAGTCAGAACCACTACAACAGTCATCAGAACCACAACAACAGTCATCAGAACCACAAAAGTCATCAGAACCATAACAACAGTCAGAGCACCCACATTCAGAACCACAACAATCAGAATCACCACAACAGTTGGAACTACCACATGAGTTTCTGTTTACTGACAACTGCCAAAGTTTCCAGTGTCTGGTTTCTTGTTTTTTTTTTTTTTTTTTTCAAAGCTGAAAATGTATTATTATTTTTTAATTGTTGTTGTTGTTGTTATTACAGATCACTCGTAGTGGTAAAAATATTTAGGGTTTTTCCTTTATGAGTGTGTCATGTGTGATATGTAGCTGGTGTCCCAAAAAATAATACATTATAAAAACACATAATAAATACTAATATCTGGAGAAAGTAACTGATGTTAACTTGCTGTAAATTATAAACTGTAACTATATACTGTAAACAATAGAAAAAAGAGAAAGCAATTGTCCTTAAGGCAGCTCTCGTGGACAAAGCTTCATATGAAGCAGGTCTTTCTCACTGGCTAGGTTTAATATACACTATCCAATGGCCCACCTTCTCCCCTGTCATTTCACATGCACCCCAATGCAAAAGACTGCACCCTCGCAGCCTGTAGAGGGTGCACACTAACACACTGTATCATTACTTCTAATTGAGTACTGAAGTCTGCCTGGTCAAAGTGTGCCATTCCGATCAATGTTTCATGCGCTTGCTTGTCCTAACCGGTGGCCAGCTCCGTGGGGAATTACTGTAAGCATTTGCTCCTTTGTGATGTGAACGGCGAGAAGCACAATTATAGGGAGCCACAATTACAGGGTGTGGTGCCAAGAGGGAGTTGGATGGCCCTTTTTGTGTGTGTGTGCGTGTGTGTGTGTGGGTGTTGGTATTGTGGTGGCTGTATCAATATCGCTTCCCAGGTGACGGCCCGCTAAATGAAGAACCTGTTTAACATGCTGAAGTGTGTGTGTGTGTGTGTCTTGTGTATGTTGTTCATTTATCAGTATAGGTGTGTGTATGTGTGTGTGCTTGTGTGTGTTGTATTGCGTATGTTGTTCATTTATCAGTATATATATGTGTGTGTGTGTGTGTGTGTGTGTGTTTGTGTATGTTGTATGCACATCTATTTGTAAACAAGACCACCAGGCTTTATACTAGCCAAATCAATATAGCAGCTGCAGCTTACAGAAAGCTTTCAAACACAATCAAAGACTCACTAAGTGATTGGCGACAGTGTTCTCTAATTCATTGCATTCATTCAATCTCTCCTGTGTGTATCTGTGTGTGTGTGTGTGTATGTATGTATATGTGTGTGTGTGTGTGTGTGTGTGTATGTATGTATGTATGTATATGTGTGTGTGTGGGTGTGTGTGTGTAGGATGCTCCCTCCAGGGCTGTGCTGTCTCCCTGGCAGGGCCATGTTCTAAGCAGGGGGTCTCCTACGGCCCCAGACGACCATGAAAGGCTACGGTCCCCAGCAGCGCACACGTCACCTGTCTGACTCCTGCGACCCGTCTTTGGGCCTGTCGCCGGCCGCCGAGCCGCTCTACCCGCAAGCCGCGGCCGCAGCCGCCACACTCCCGCGCAGCCCTTACCTTCTCAGTCCCACCACCACCATGGAGCACTACGGCACGCTGGACCCGCACCAGTTCTCCCCGTCGCCCATCCCCGTACCCGCGGGGCTGCCCCCCGACTGCATGCTGCCCCTCAACAACCAGCTGTCCAGCAGCAGCACCTTCCCGCGCATACACTACAACTCGCATTTCGAGCAGGGAGACTTCTCGCCCACCTCCATGCCTGGCGGGGACAGCATCGGGGGCATCAGCACGGGCACCATGGGAACCTCTGTCTCCATGGGAATGGGCATGGGCATGGGTCTCGGCATGGGGCGCACAGCCATGATAACCAGCGGCTCGGCTACCATCTCGGGTAAGAGCTAAGTTTAGTTCATGGAAAAATTATGCTAACGCTAATGTTAATGAAAAAAATAATGCTAATTAGTTTGTCAAGAGCTGTGTACAATTAACAGAAAAAATGGTAATATTTGTTTATCAAATTTGTTTATAATTGAGTTGTGTTCAATTAATGGAAAGATAATGGTAATGTTTGTGTAATATTAGTTTATCAAGAGTTGTGTTCAGTTAATGTAATTAATAATGTTAATGTTTATGTAATGTTTGTTTATTAGGTGAATCGAATTAAGTTGAAGGAAAAAAATGTACAATTTCTGTAGAATAGGCAAGAAAAGTGTGTAGTTTTATTGATGTAGGGGGTCCTCCAAATAAGCTCATCAGTAGTTAACAGTTAACTACCTACAACTGTAGTAGAAATCTCTTGGGTCCAAAATGAGAGTCTTGACTGATTTGTAAAATTCATTGTCATTCTAGTTCATTTTGTGATCATCACCCATGACCCATAATGGACATGGGTAATTCGTTTGTGTGTGTGAGAGAGAGTCTGTTCTAAATCCTTCAGAATAACAACATGATAATCAATATGAATGAATAACAATATGATATGAATAACAATACGATATTCTAAATAATGTAGGTGGAGGGAAGAACCGTTTGCCTCCGAACCTGCTGGACCAGTTTGAGAAAGGCCAGCGGGACGGTTTCAGCACCCTGCAGTTCCACCGGACATCAGCGGTGGCGGCCGCCTCCAAGCAGCGCACCGACAGCCCAGGCCGCATCCGCTACCTGGTGCACTCCGTACAGAAGCTCTTCGCCAAGTCCCAGTCGCTGGAGAGCTCGGGCATCAAGGGCAACGTCAACGGCCGCTCGGCCAACAGCTCAGGTGGGGGAGGCTCGTCATCGGGGGAGGACGCCAAGCACCGGCGCAGCAAGAGCAAGGACCGCGGCACCAAGGGCGAGGGCGGCAACAAGCGCCGGCCGCGCTCCAACATGTCGGGCTACTGGAGCTCGGACGACCTGGACGAGGTGAGCAGCTATCGCGCTCCCATGGCGATGATGACCTTGGGCAGGCAGGGGGCGGGCCTGGTCCCCGGGCAGGACTCCCAGAGCAACGCCAAGTACTTCATGCATGGCTACAACACCATTAGCGAGCACTCACTCAAGCCCTCCAAGAGCAACAACGACCTCAAGTACCAGGGCCTGCCCGCACTACCGGGCCCTGGGGGAGGAGGAGGAGACGGGGGTGGAGGTGGTCGAGGAGTAGGAGGGGGGCTAGTGGCCGGAGGGGACTTTGGCCGGGGCGGCCCCTGGGCCACGCTGACTCTGGGCCAGACCCGGCAGGTGTGTCAGAAGGGCTCGGCCACGCTGGACCGCTCCATGCTCAAGTCCAAGTCATGCCACCAGGACCTGGCATGCCACTATCTACAGGTGCGTGGCTGGGTGAGTTGGTCCAGTTATGCGCTCAAGGGTAAAGTATGACCCAGTGCTTACAAACTATGACTTCAGGTTTGGGCTACAGAACAACAACATAACACCGTGCCTGTGGTTTATTCCCTACAGGTAGTGCTATAACAATTCAACAGTAGGCTACCTGTAGTTTGCATACCATACATACCATACCATACCTACATACCATTAAAAGACTGTAGGCTACCGGTAGTTTGTTACATATTAAACATACAGTTGCAGTGCATAAAACATCATCTGTTACAACACATAAAACATTAACTGTCATTATTATCTTATTGGTCCTTCACTTAAACCAAATTAAGTATAAGGGGTATTTCTAAGGATGGTTTACCTTTTTCTTTTTACTTCAGTAATAGAAAGTCATGGTATAATATGAAAATACTGTATGAAACATTTAATGCACATCATACAAATACCACATACACCATCATACAATACTATAGATTTTCAATCTGTATGGTTAGTTTGCTGTTACATAAAAATCAGAGCATACAAATTACAAGTACCATTTATCGGCCTTGGATGTTTATCGGCCTTGGATATTTTAAAGTGTTGAAATGGAAATGCCCGGTGAATCTATGCAACCCAGTGAGATGTTTATTCTTTGTGGTGCCGTGTGTTGGGGTCAGGCACCTTCCGGAGGAGACTGGAACAGCACTCTGGGTCGGAGCGGCGGCGGCGAGATCCCGTGTCGGCGCATGCGCAGCGGGAGCTACGTGAAGGCCATGGGCGACCTGGAGGACAGCGAGGACTCGGAGGGGAGTCCCAAACCCTCCCCCAAAACAGCCGCACGCCGCCAGAGCTACCTAAGGGCTACACAGCAGTCACTCAGTGACCAACTCCCACCACGCAAGTAAGTAAAACACACACACACAAACACACACACACACATACACACACACACACACGCACAAACACACATACACACACACACACACAAACACACACACACACACACACACACATCAGAGCTACCTAGGGGCTACACAATAGTCACTCAGTGACCAGCTCCCACCACGAAGGTAAGTAACACACACACACACACACACACACACACACACACACACACAGATAACAGCACACATACAGTACACACACGCACACACACACACACACACATCAGAGCTACCTAGGGGCTACACAATAGTCACTCAGTGACCAACTCCCACCACGAAGGTAAGTAACACACACACACACACACACACACACACACAGATAACAACACACATACACACAAAATAAGTAAGACACACACACACACGCGCACAAACACACACACACACACACAAACACATCAGAGCTACCTAAGAGCTACACAGCGGTTATTGAGTGACCAGCTCCCAAAAGTAAGTGAGACACACACACAAACACACACACACACACACACACATACACACACACAGGTAACAACACACATGCACAGACACCATAGCTCTCAATCATGCATAGATAATGAGACACACACACACCTACACACAGACACACCACAGCTCAGCTCACAGCAGGCACAGTAGTCATGCGAGCACTACACTAGACTCACACACCAACACACAGATTTTGGTGCCAACGTGCTTAACCAAAAACATACATAACTGGCACACACACACACACACAGATATACAGTGCAAACACACTGAAAGATGATGCATGCCAAGAGGGGTGTTTGGGGTGGGGGGTGTGGGAGAGGGGACATCAGGAACTCCATGTGAGGCTGTCAGCTGAGCCTGAACAAAACGCTCAGAAAACATTGTGGAAACGCTCCTGAAACGCTGTGGATCTCTGGAGTATGCCCTGACAGCACAAACCTCACTAAATTAATCTATGCAGCCCGACACATGAACTGGGCACAAATTTTTCACAAAACACAGCTGAGCGAAAGGAAATCTAATCTACTACACATGGATCGTGCCCTACACACACTGACACATACATACACACACACACACAAACACACACACAGACACACACGCAAGATTGCACTCTCAGTGAAAACGTGCTGTGCTCAGCCATGCATTAGATTAAACACTGCTGGTTGCTCCCACTGCCTCCCACCCACATGCTACTCCCAGTACTCAGGTTGAAAACACCTTGCACAGACACACACACACTCATGCACGCACGTGCACATACACACACACACACACGCACACAAACACACACAAACACACACACACACACACACTCACACACATACACAGGCCCCATCTGTCCCCTTGAATGTGCACACAGGTCAGACGTTCTCTCTCCTGGGTCAGTCCTGTTTACCCCGTACCCTGCCACGTACCACCATCTCCGCAGCGTAATGTGTCACAATATGAAAGCAGCCGCACAGAGCCAACATGCACTGGTGGCAGAACCCTCGAGCTTAGTCATGCATGAACTCCCAGAGTGCTTTGCATGCTGTGCGTAAACATATGGCCAGACCCGCATATTAGAGCAATTATGATTGCTGGGCTTAATTGTATAGCTTCCAAGCAGACCAAAAAAAAAATTGCACCACAATGCCATATCCAAAATGATTTTGAGTCGTGTCGTGTGCTGTAAGTGTGGACAAACACAAGTAACACCCCCCACCCACAGCCGTGCACACACACACACACACACCACCCACATTGTGAATATAGTATAGCCTCATGGTTGCCACCACCTCACAAATTACAAACACACATACACACACACAGGAAACCTGTGACAGAGCCAAGCACACAATCTGTAATGGGAAAGGTGTGAATCAAGCAAGTGACTGAATAAAAAAGATGATAATTTACCTCTCCAAATGGTGTTTATAATAAAAAAAAAGAAAACAAAATGTATTAAATTATCCGGAAAGACTGCTTTACTGATGAGGGCCGTTTTATTTACAGTGTTACTGTTACCTAAGTGTAATTGTTGCCTCTCACCCATGAAAATAATCATTAGCCCTGCTGAGAATATAGAGGAAAGTGTTCATTTCTATCTTGCTAATTAATTCTGTAAAACAGCAGTTCAAAGAATATTTTTGAATCCTGTGTTTGTCCTGGCATCTGTCCCCTCAGTGAGTCCCCACTCAGGAGCTCCTCCACCCTGTAGAGTTCTGTGGGGAAACACAAGATGGCAGCACCATGACACACTTGAGATGGCCGCCCCCTTCTGAGCTCACACGCTGCTCACACGCGCTCAACCTGTCCCGGTTGTGCCACCGCAACCCCCCTCGCACTCTGTTGTCATCAAATAAATAGATAAATTGTTTCAGCTGAGAAACTGTCTACGTTAATAGGACCCGACAACTGTTTGACAACTGTGCAACTGTTTGTGTCATTAGTGGCAAGCATTGGTCCCCTTCTGTGTTTTTTACTGGTGTAAATTCCAAAAATGTTTTTAAATGCTTAAAATTAAATATAAGTTCATAGTTGAGAAAAGACAAATACGTCTATAATCTCCAACACACAAGCCCAAACAATTACAATAATGCTGGTAATTTTGCTAAAATCTCTCTACTCCAGCTCGTATTTTTAACCTTTAGAAGCCTATAGACTAGTAAGTATATTTAACCCACTTATCTTTTCCATTGTCTGGGGGACAGTGAGCCACTCTGGTTGAGAAAAGACAAACAGGCAAATATCTTCAGTCTAGACCCCTAGACACTAAATAATAATAATTTGGGTAGTGGTTTTACTAAAATATTTTAAAGCATATTTTAAAGTATATGTATAGGGCTGCCAACTTTTCAAAAAACCTTGGAGTGAGATTTTTCCATCTAATCCTGCCTCTGAAATCAGCTTCAGCTCGCTAGTGGTGCGCCACCTATGTTAGGGGAGCACTCTGCAGGCTATAACAAACACCTTTGCCTGTTCGGCGTGCGTAATCGACGCAAAAATCAGATAGATAAAATGAATGAAGACAGTCAAAAGCGTATGTCTCACGCTCAATGCGTGTGAGTTGGCAGCCCTGTATGTATCCTCATGTCTTCTATTATCTTGTGTCATGATCTTGTGTCATGACCCACGCTATGTTCTGTGGCAAAATTAACTGAAAGTGAGTTTACGGCCCTTTTCTGTTAGCGTTAGCTGCTGGTTTGTTATTCGGCCTCTGTTGTACAAAATACTCTCGTTCTCTTCCACAGCAACAAAGGACTTAAAAAGGACTGTAGTTGAAAGTACTATGGACTACTATGGATCACTTTAACATCATTATCATGCCACCAACCTTCCAACCTGCCCCACAAAAACCTTAGCCACCTCAGCCCCTAAACTTGTTCTAAGTCCCTGGTGCCTTGTCCTAACTGTGTCCCCCCTCGCCCTTCCAGCCGGCTGCTGGATTTCTCCATGTTGCAGGGG
Organism: Limnothrissa miodon; assembly: GCA_017657215.1. Lineage (NCBI taxonomy): Eukaryota > Metazoa > Chordata > Actinopteri > Clupeiformes > Clupeidae > Limnothrissa > Limnothrissa miodon. The sequence goes on from JAGFZM010002271.1 coordinate 140,015, forward strand.
GATCTGGAGGCGCTGTGGTCCCCCCTGCAGAGCGTCACCTCTCTGCACCAGCTGGGCAGGTCAGTGGCTCCGTGGCTGGACCATACCACGCCACGGTCAGTCAGCCAGGCCCATCAGAGGCATCCAGAGACGCAGAGATGGGGAGACACCCACTCTCTCTCTCTCTCTCTATTGCTCTCTCTCACTTACTCTCTCTCTTACTTTCTCTCTCTCTCTCTCTTGCTCTCTCTCTATCACTCTCTGTTTGGTCTTCAGTACGTTACTCACCTCTGATAAGACCACATACCACGCATTGGCTTGCTCTGGTGGACAACGCCCTGCCTTCAGCTTTGACTGGGCAATAGCCCTAATTTAAAAATGAAAAAAAAAAAAAAAACATTATTTGATTTATGTAATTCAAAAACCTGCTATTCTTTAAATATAATAAATCTACTAATTTAACCTGTTTTTCCAGAACATTTTCCTGTATTAATTTTATTTCGAAAGTGTCACACTGTGAAATGTCAATGCTGCGGAAGCTGAGTGCTACCTTTTCACAACACCTGTGTCCGCTGTCACACACACAGCTGCGACTGCCATCACTTCACCGCGTCTGTGAGATTGTCTCCGGTGACAGCCAATCCACTACTTTATACCCCGAACAACTGATTTGATCAGTCAGAGTCTTGTCGGTTTATAAGAATCCGTTGGAAATCAGTTGTTATGGGCAAGAAGTATTTGGAACAAGTCACACCACCACTCACAGCCTTGTGTGTAGCCTTAGCGAGTTAGTAAAGATTGTATGGATTGACAGTGTGTTAAAGTGTTGAATGGATAGATTGCAATTGATGAGTGCACTGATTGGAAAGATGTAGGTATGAATTAATATTTCGTTGGATGGATGAATGGATGGATCGAGATAGATGTATGGGTGGATGGATGAATGGATAAGTGAAATAATAGGGTACTTAGGGTTCTGCTTCACTGCTCTCTTGATAAAAACAATCTTCCTCTTTTTCTCAGGGGGTTCATCTCTCCTCCGACTGCAGCACAGCACAGAGTTTCACCCACTCTTTTCATTTCCATCAGTTCAGCTTCCTCACTCTACCTCTTATTGGCACTGCTTGGAACTGAGCTTCTCACATCCAATGGCTTTCTCTGTGGTCGTCCGCTTTGCATGCTTTCTGTGGACCAAAAGTGGGGGGAAATGGGTTTACGATCAGATCTTGTCTGACTTTGCCTCTTTCTTTGTTTCTTTCCTTCTCTTTCTCTCCCTTTGTTTCCTGGTATACTTTACCTCTATCCTCTACTCCTCTCCCTGCTTTCTCGCAGTTGTCTTCCCTCTCTCAGAGAGCTTTCTGGGAATCGTAGTCTGGACAACTTGGACTGTATTGGGGGGTCGTCTCCCTTCCCCCGCTGGGACGACGACGACTTCAGCCAAGGCTGCAACACGCTGGGCCGCAGCGGCTGTATGAGCCAGGTCAGACCCACACAGACACTTAGACACATCAGACACTTAGAACAGGGACACTTACTGAAGGCTTATTGGGCAGGGAAATCACATTGTCTGATATTTACCTCACAAACACATGTGAATGCTCCAATCTTTATTTAGGATTAGGTTGTTCATGTTGGTGTCAACAGATGCAAATATTGGCACAGGTGTAGCAAACAAGCATTATTTCAGGATAGAAGTAATGCCTTTGCCTAATGTTCTCACATAAAATTAATCATGTACAAAGCTCAAAATCCATTTAAGATTAGCTCTGGATTTATGTGAGCAAATCAATGTTGACGTTGGCATCAATATATTAATTTTGACTGAGACAACTTCATCAAAACCTACCAAAAATGTGAAGAAAAGGTGAACAAATGTGTATTTGTGACTTTAACTATAAACAAAGAGTTTATTTATGTTTTTTTTTTGTTTATGTTTATTTATGTATATTTTTATGTTTATTATTTTTACCCACTTGCCTCTGTGCGCCTTCTGGACATTTGCTCTGATTGATGCTCTGATCTATTGTGAGCTGCATGCACTTAGCTACATGTTTTGCTCAGTGAGTTAAATATTAACTCCCATTGTCTGTATGAATTTGTTGCACATACCACACCAAACAGAATAGTCCATTAGACTGTACAGAGTTGTGGGTGGAGAAATTTAGGGCCATCTGAATGACATCACATGAGTGACACCACTTCGAAACCCACATTTATATCCATAATGGAAGCCATTAGCCTTTCATCAACAGTCCCACTCAAAGGATACATCTCTCCGCGCTCGTTGAGAGCAAAGAAACAGCAAAAAGAAACACAGTTCAATCGTTCAAGGTCATCTCAGAATACCCTCATTTATTACAGTGTACCTAGAAACCCGGGTCACAGCCATGAGATCATCGTATCATAAATGCACTGGAACTGCAGTGCTGTGCTCAGTAATTGTTTGTGCTGAAGTCTGTGGTGCTGGTTGGTCATTCTCTGATATGATGACAACTGACAGTCAAGTCCTCTATGCTCCCTGATAGGGCCTTAGGAGTGCACAGCGCAAAAGTAAGTCCTCTAAGGTACTGGCTAGTCTACATGTTATGTAACATGTTTACATCTCTTATCATAAATCAATCCACGATCCCATGGGCACACTTTCATTGTATTTCCTGATTTAATTATAATCAATGTCCAATAGTTGATCTGCAACAATGGAGAAACCCTGCATTGTGCCGCTCGCCTTTACATCAGAATATCTCTCTCTCTCTCTCTCTCTCTCTCTCTCTCTCTCTCTCTCTCTCTCTCTCTCTCTCTCTCTCGCTGTCTTTCCCTCTCTTTCTCATTCTTCTATTTCCTCCAATAGCCTTATATCTTTTCTCCTATCAGCTGGACAGTCTTGGATCACCCAGTGTAATCAGCAAGCCTCTCTTTTAGGCTTAGCCAGAATGCTATCTCCTGTTAGGCTTGTCCGTTACCAGAACAGATCCATAGTAGAAACCAACACCTTGTCAGATAGACGGTAATTAAAGGGCTCTATCGGATATCTACAAGTCACTCCAAAAGATTCTTCTTAATAGGTCTAAAGTGCAGTGGCCATCTGATGTTAATCAGAATGAAATAAATGATTAGCAAGGGCCATCTCTGGTTTCATGAAATGCCAGGTGGAGAGTTCCACTCAGACCCCTTTTGAATTAGTGACCTTTAAGAAATGACACTCTAATCTGTAAGCATTTTTCTTCCACTGCCTACTTGAACAACTGACATTTTAAGGATGTTGTTTGTTTGTACTGTAATTCTTGTCATTATACTTTCCATTTATTCAGATTATTACCAGGATCCATTAATGTAATCCTTCTGGCTACACTGAGACATGGCCCACTTTATCCATTATACACCTGCCTGCCTAATTAAGAAGTCTTTCACCTCCTGATTAAAATTGTCATATGGTCATTTGGACTGATTTATAGAGCACACACCACATGCTCCCCACAGATGTACCTATAGGAGCAAGACCACACATGCTAAACATGTACGCATTACACACGTATTTAAACATTCGTTCTCAACATAAAATACAATATTTGATCAATCAATAATGTGATAGATCTTAAGATGATCTGGTTATGGGTGCACACTTGAAGTGGAACCATTGTACATAGTCTGTGCTATTTTTTAGTGCCAAGAGAGTGGATATATTTGCCTGGTCCCTTTCTGTATCCCTATGAAACAGAGTTGATGACAGAGATGGTTAAGTCAACTCTAAGTCATGTCCAAGTCTTGTCCAGCTGGTTGCCTTAAGGAGTATGATGCAGTAGGAGCATCAATCATAATGCACTAGCTCTCTTTCTGCTGTACTGCCAGCACCTCCTTCCATACCAGCTTCAGGACTTTGCGTGACCTAATGGCATAATTGTTGCCTTTCTTGACACCATTGTCATACTGTATAGCCATCCCCATCTATATGCAGCCCTTGTCACAACAACCCCCACCCCCCACCACACACACAGACCTATTACTTTATTTTACCTGATTCTACACACCTCTGTTTTTCTATGCACAGTAGACGGACAACATTAAAATTCCACAAAATTTTTTTTACAAAAAATAAAATAAGTGTATGACAATAAAAATCCTGGAATTCTTGAATCCTTCACCAATGCTAACCTGTCAGTATCCCTTCAGGTGCGGGACATGGATCTAAGCCACCGCTACGGCGACGAGTCGTGTTCGGAGTCTGTGTTTGGCGAGTCCCACCACCACCCCCACTCCCACTCCCACTCTCACCCCCACGCACGCTCCCACTCCCGGGCAGAGGAGCCCCCGGACCTGCCCATGCCCACGTGCTTCCGCTCCCGCAGCCATAGTTACCTCCGGGCCATCCAGGCTGGCTGTTCCCAGGACGACGACACAGCCTCAGTAGACTCGGATTCGCCTCCACCAACTGCCACCACTGTACGGACTTACAGTACCAGCACTGGTGAGTATTGCCGAATCAACAGTCCACTTTAGGCAATCCAATGGACCTAGCAAAAGAGAATTCACAATTTACTAAATAAAGTTGTGCAGTGGTCCGTTTACTGCTCATCTTGAAAAAATTAGAAGTAATAATTTAGATAACTGAAGTGTTTTTGCAAACATTTTGCAAAGTTTACAAATGAAATCTTCTGGGTTTTCTTTTTTTTAATGCCTCACAATTCAGCTCTGTGTATTAGTAAAATTTGTTCAGAGAAGTTTGATTATCAGACAAAAGAGGCCATCAGTTAAGCTTCACCAATAAAAAAAATATTCCTAGCACAATTATGTAATATAGAGATGAAGAATATAGGCTCATGGGAATGAAGTATGCCTTTTGTATTAACTTTATGGAGTTAATTGAGTGATTGTGATGGCAAATTACCTGTTCAGACCTGTAACAGAAACTGGTGATAATGAAAAATTGGTTTGAAAAAGATGCTAAAAAGGTGCTGAAAAAGTGCTAAAATCAATAGGCCCACCAAGATAAAGGCAGAGGAAAATGTGTGTCACTTCAAAATCATCTCAGCTATGCATATCCATAGGATAAACTTTAAAAGTTGTGAAAAATGTAGAAGTTGAGTAAATGGATCTTCTTTCTGCAAGCATATATTTGGTATTGCCCCTTGTCTGCTTGCCTGTGTTGTTGAAATGTCTCGTTCGGACACGCACGCGCACATCCACGCACGAGCACGCAGGCTGACACACAACGCGTCAGACAGGGCGGGTTTAACGGTGTTACATGGGTGTTGCATCGACCATGACAGATTTTAAGGCAGGGTCAATCACACTGTTAACGAATCAAAAACGCTATTTATGATGATAGAAAGATGGGTGTTCCAATTACATTCCAGCTTGCTGTTAATACCTTAACATTACTCCAATAAATGCAATCGAGGGCGTATCCACAAGATCCTTTCTTTCCGCGACGTGTACCACGGTGACCAAGATGTGTCGGAAATAACGATTAATGGCAGTATTACGTCTAAAAATAATTACTGTTTTCTAACTGGAAACGCAGACATGACGTGGCTGTGATATCGGTGTGACAATTAAATCGACCCGCGAAAGAATGAAGATATTTCACAGCCGTATTTGATCATCAGACAACGTGGAGAGGAAATTTCTTGGATTTGGTAAATTCCCCGCCTCCAATGGCTAAATGATGCTGGTAACGTTACCATTTAGGCTGCTACTAGCAACCCACACTATTGTTTGCATCTATTAATCGGTGACGGTCTCCGCAGTCCTAGCAGTCTCTTGAAACCTCGGTGGCTTTGTAGTTCGTGACAGATGTCTACTTTCCAGACGCAAACAAGTACCTGCCGCTCGTCAGTCACTGGATATTGTTTTGTTTCTCCCGAGAATTTTGTATTCGGAAAGGTAGCCATTGATGGGTTTGGTAGTGTCCGATCTTAAACAGCTTACAGTAGGAATTGATCTGCTTCAGTTGACAGTACGTCAGGTAATGATTGAAAGCATTCCGTTAGCGCTGCATGTGAGTGCTGCTCGTTGGTCAGAGAATGAGATGAAACGTGCTGCCACCCAGCTAGTGGAAACGGTGGCTAGCGAGTTGACGTTAGCTTATGTACTTCAGCATGTGGATCATAAACGATAAGAAGGCGGCCCAAGTTTAGTTTTACTGTGGCTGAGTTGTCATTATCACACGGGTTGCCGAAGCCTTGTCCCTAGTGGCCTCGAAAAATGGTAAATAAATACAGGCACCCTGCTTGCGGACATTATGTCAGGGTCAAGGTCATGAAGTGGACCACTGTATTGGTCGTGATGCACTCATTATTTGTGTGTGGGTAAATACGGTTGGCACCCACTTGACCCAGTGCACAAGGCCAGCCACTTAGCGGCGCTCTTTTCTGTCGGCGCCACGCCTCATTGTTCTACTACACCCAACACCCGGCAAGACCGAGACAGAAGTCTGTTTTCTAGACTCAACAAGGCATAACCGGCTACGGGACACGGACTGTTAACAGTAGTAGCGCGACTGTTATTGAGAACATCAAGTTCTTCTGTCTAACTTAAATAAGTCTATTCAGCAAGGCTTATTTTGGTCTAACGTTAGACTATCCGGATGACATGGTGAGTGTATCGAATGAGCAGTATCCCTTGAATAACCACGTTACCTTTTTTTAGTAAATGTGTTATGCACGTGAAGACATTTCGCCGCGGAAAGAGAAAACAACCATGCGCTTCTTTCGCAAATAAGTTACATCTCAGGTGACTAGAATTTGCTTTATGATTTGCATTTGGTTTTTACAAACTAAGTTCCTGGTGGTGGCTATAGCTTTACGTACCCTGTCATTTTCAAAGTTGTGAAACGCAGTATGTTGTTTACGCCGTGAAGTTGAAATACCAAACCTCATGACCCATTCGATGTGTGTTTTAAGTGGTGTATGGTTTAATTCTATATGATTAGTGGTTATGTCGTTGTTGATGTTTTTATGCGTCTGGTGCTGATCTGTATCTTTAGTTGACCACTTTGTAACACTGTTATTGTGGAACTTATCAGTTCAGTGCTCAAGAGGACAGGACAAGGACGATTCCATTTTTTTTATAATAAAATTACCATGCTGTTTGCCCTGTAAGGATCATTATCTTTGCCAAGAGCAACTTAGTGTTGCCTCTTGTGACCTAGGCTACATAGTGTGGACAAAATATGTAACCCTGTCTCCCAACAAGTGTCTCCCTGTCTCCCACTCATGTGTTTTAAGCAGATTTCTGTTTTTTTTATCCTTGTTGTAGGCATAATCTATTTTTATTTGTCTTGGATGAACAGTGTCTCCATGACGGCGTTCAAAAGAAGTAAATGCACATCTGGATAACTTCTTTGGCTGCCCCTTGTCTTATTTGAAATTGACAGCATGCTGCATTTAAAACAATTGTCTCCAATACTGTTGACTTCATAAATGCATGTAGACCCCACACATCTACTGATGAGAAAGCAAATAATCAACAATATGCTGGACTGTATGCAGGATGTGATGCTTTGCCATAAAGTGGGGAATATCACTATGTGTTCTCACTGTTCTGCCGGCCTTCAGTAACTTGGCGGAAGAGCATTAATTCCCTGGAGCCTCTCTGGCTCCTCGATTCCTCCTGCTCAGCTTTTGAGTGTGTGCAGGTTTTCAAGGGCCATCTTCTCTCAGGCACTTACTGGCTTCTCAGCGTCCTTTGCGCCCCTCTGAACGAATTAAATATTGAGTAAGCTTGTGTGCAATGACGTACTCTGCGGTTGTCATGCCGACAAGTAACATGCCATAATGCACCATGTGGTACAAGCTTGCCTCTTAAACTAAAAGCAGAAGCTTACGTGTTTACCCAAAGTCAACATTGTAGTGCAGTTGCCAAATTATGACCTTGGAATTGTTTAGATGCAAGTTAGTGGCTCATACTGGCTTTGTCAAGGCAGTATACAGAAGGTGAAAGCCTTAGGAAATATCTAGACTTATATACAGTGATTTCTGAATGGGTTTTCACATCATATCATTTATACCATGCACTAGCTTTACTGAATATGTTAACTGTTGTAGAAGTGATTAGTTGAATTCACTGCAAAGTGGTTGTAAGATGTAGTGTTGAACATCCAAGACAGCTGTAGGTATTAACAGTTGTATGTTTCATTTTATTTTGTATCTTCTAGGATAATGGCTCAATTGTTTCATATACATGAAGGTTTCTGATCACACTGAAGGAAAAAAAAAGGAACATGCAAAGGAACATTGTTGAATTGCAAAGGGACATTGCAAAAGGAACATTGTTGCAAAGGAACATTGTTGAATTGACCTTTATTAACACACACTCAGAAACGCTTCAGAAGGAAGCATATGCTAAAAACTTAAGTCTCTGCTGACCCCTTAGCATCCGAGTTGAGACAGATGGTGGTGGAGTTGAGCATCAGCGCATGGTGGAGTAATGTTTCCTTGTACGCTTATTTCCTTAGTGAAACAAGGCTGCGGAATCGTGAGTGTTTTTGTGTATTGGGGGGCGGGGGGGGTGTAGTATGGGTCTGTGGATATGTGCCAGTTAGGTCTGTATTTTGTGGTTTAAATGCTCAAATAGGGTCAGCTGCACTCTTTCACTGTCTCTCTCTCTCTCTCTCTCTCTCTCTCTCTCTCTCTCTCTCTCCATGTCTGTCTCTCTGTGTTTGTACTTAAAGGCACATACTGTCAGTTGGCAGCGCTTTGGCCCCCTGCTGCAGGATGACTGAGTTCAACTGCAAGCAAGAGGGCTAGCAGTGAAGAGAGATCTTTTTGCTGTCAGGCATTGTACAAAAAGAATAGAATGGGGGGGGGGGGGGGGGGTCAGGAACAGAGGACAAAAGTCTCATGGTTTACTAAACCACCTTTTCTATTTATACCATCTTTGTTTTGAGTTCAGGCTTTAAGTGTCAATAAAAAAGGCTGATAAAGCATTCTGACCAGTCTGACACACTTGAACAGGAGCCATCTTACAAAACAGACTATTTTCCCTCTACCTCAGGAGACTTATTATTATTATTATTATTATTATTGTTATTATGAATGTTTGCCCATTAATCATTTCAACATGGCATCCCATGGAGCCTGTTGTTAATTCACATCACTGATACGAACGTTGCATTGCAGTGGACTATGTGTGGTGGAGTTATTTCCAGCATGTGCAATTTGTGTTGTGTATCTTTGTCACCATGGCAAGGCTTACAAGTTCATGTGTTTGCCCGTATGAAGTTGGCCTAGGACTCTTGGGCTGGATTATGCTATAAAACTGCAGTGCTTGTCTTTAATTTTGCTGGCTTGATTAAATGTTAGCCAAACTTTGCAGCACAGAACTGCATATTATTATACATGTTAGATGTTTCAGTGCGATTATTGTTTATGTTATGTTATGTATATGATGTGTGGTGAGCATTGCCTCTATAGGTTGATAAATGGTTCATATAGATGTCTGTATATTAGGGAAATAGAATAGTTTGTCTTGTTCAGTCCCAGACGCAGAGAAAAATGTCATTGACTTCAAGAGGCTTGTCTGCTCCAATCAGAGCTCTGAATTTGAATATAGCCTAGTAGTACACTGAAATGGGACGCAGTGATGGGTCCTAAAGCACATGGATGCCACATTACAGCAGTCACACAGCAGCTTAGCATCCTAGGGTTGGTGGCTTAGAAATGTGTCAGTATTTGCCCCCTGGAAGAGAATGCTAATGATCACATGCTAATCCTGTACTGTTAGAGTGGTTTGGGGCGCTTTGCTAAACTGTGAATGTTGGTGCTGAGCCGCCCCAGCAAACCCAGTTTGAAATGTCACTAATAGCAACTGGGCGCGCTCCTGTGCTCTACCTTCCACATATGTTATTGCCAGCTGCTGTGAAAGTGCTAATTAAATCCACAATCAAAACAGCTGTAGGCTGCGTGGACTAGTTGTGCAGCTGTGGGGGCTGTTGAAGTGTGCTGTTTAATTTAACTGTTTTTATTAAGGTAGGATCTCAAGGCCTGGGCTGCCTGCAGCAAGTCTTTGTGCTTGCGTTTGTACTGATCCAATATTGTCCAGTATTTGCAAAAATTGTTGGTTATATCACAACAAAAATAATGTGCAAAACATCTTGAATGGCCTCTGTTTGGTAAACTAAATGCTCAGACCATTAGAGCTTGTTAAGAATGGCTTAACCATCCTAGTTCCTGTGGTAAATTGTTTTGAATTGGTTCAATTGGTTTGTGAATATCTATTTTCTTTTTTCAAACTGACCTGGTCTCTGAGGGGAAATCCAGTGTTTTTTAAGCACTTTAGTGCAAGGTTGATGACCTAAATTTGTAATAATCTAGATCCAACCCCCCAGCCCTCCGTAGTCCCACAGAGTACACCATCATCAATTGGGAGGAGCTCTCTTTGAATCCCCAAGGGAGTCGTTATTAGACAGAGATCTCCTATTAGTCCAAATGGGATGAGAGGAGAGCTCTTCGCTGAGGCAGAAGACATGATGAGGAAGATTGAGGAGAGTGACTGACATTTGTCCTTTCTCCCTCGTTTCCCTTCTCCGAACTCAAAGAACTTTTTTTCCTTCATCATTTTCTCTTGTTTTTGTTTTCCGTGTTTCAGAAAGTTTCTTTTGTGTCATTAGGTAGACTGTCTCTTGTTCTGAAGCACATCTCCTTTTCAGCATCATGATATGTTCTTTAGTTTGCTCGGCTAAGATGAGGCTTGGAAGATCTCTCTCACCGCCGGAGCCTCTCCTTGCCCTGAGGACTGGGAGCCGGACTTCCTGAGGAGAAAATCCAAAGACTTATTGGAATAGGAGTCGTCCGCAGGACGTATCTGCCCATTCACAGTGCTGTTCAGGGTGTACACGCTCTGCTGCTGACCTTTGGAACATCTAGTCCTTTAAATTTTCATTGCTTTGCTATCATGACCCATTTTTACTTTCACTTTTAAAAATAGACATGATGAAACAAACGGGAGATGGGAAGTGCACTGCACCTTTGCTGCGTGCGTTTGTGTGCTCGTATGAGGAGTCTGAAACTACCAGACATTTTGGATCTTGCATAAACACACACACACACACACACTAGCAGTTAATGCACACTGTGCTCAAAGCTCGTCACACATAGGTCTTGGCGATGGCGATCGTTTCATCACGCCTGATGGATCTGATTGCTCTAGCAGCGTAGTGCCGCTCCGCCTATGCTATTAACAGCCCAGTGCTCACTCTCACACACCAGCGCCAGGAGAGGAGAGGAGGACAGAGGCCTCGTCCTATCGGGCCTGCTCTGCCCTCTGGCTCTGGAGGGAGGCTATTTGATTTGATTTATAGGGGACAGCGTGGTGTGTAAATCACTGGCTAGGCCACACAGCTAAGAGCACGTAGCCTGGTGTTTGGCACATATTGGGTTGCATATAGTAGCTCGGGTAGGGCAAAGGGTGTGTGTGTGTGTTGATGTGTTGTTTGTAGTCAAGGTTAATATGTGTGTGTGTGGCAAAGGTTAATACGGTGTATGTTTTGAAGAGGTGTGTGTGTGTGTGTGTGTAAGTGGTGTGTGAACTAGGCCTACATGTACGTGATGGCTGTGTGTGTGTGTTAGTGGTAAAGGTTAAAGCTATGGTCTACGATCTTTGGAGCATGCAATTTTTAACATATTGCTTGAAATACTCTTCACACCCCCCATTGCAACTAATAAATGAAAAGTTTTGACAAAAAATTAAAAATTTTAGTGGCCTCTAAAACGAAAAATCCAGGAAAAACACTATCCAATCATACTGATGATTGGAATCTGACGCATCTATCAAACTGCAATCTGCTGCTCCCTCTCCCTCTGCGCATACCCTTCTTCGTGAACGAATGGCGCATGCTCAGAAGCTTGGCGGGAAGTTAAACTAGAGCCAGCTTAGTTAGCACCGAGCATTCTTAAAGGTATAGTTAGCATACAATACTAAATACGGCAACTTTGGTTTGGGGGGGCAGGATGCTTTTTTCAAATCTGTCTCAGAGGCTCAAGTGATTTTCTGAAACGTAGACCCTAGATTTAATATGTTGTTTGTATTGAAGAGAAGTGTGTGTGTGTGTGTGTGTGTGTGTGTGTGTGTGTGTATGTATGTAATAGTGGTTTGTGAGTATATGTAATAGGGATGTGTGAACTACGTGATGTTCTGTGTGTGTACGTGTGTTAGTGGTGTGTGTGTGAGGTTTGTCGGAGCAGGTGTGAGATGCTTGCTGGCTTGCTTGCGGCCACTGAAGGCAGCTGCAGTGGATCTGTCTCTGGGAGCCGCTGACATTCCAGGACCTTTTCGCCGTGTGGTCCCAGCTCATGTAGTAATCATTAGAGCTGTCAACAACCATGCAGCCACAGCACTTTAGACCCTGCATTTGCATGCGTGTGTGTGGATGTGTTTGTGTGTGGATGGTGGGGGGGAGGTGTCTGCATTTCCAGACTCAATGCTGTACCTATGCTGGTCTAATGTGAGGATTCCTCACCACATTCTTAAACCCCTTTACAGCATTTTAGACCAGGCATGTGTGTATGTGTTGGTGGGGGTGGGTAAGGGGTCTGCACCTTTGAATGCTGCACATTTAAAAGCTGCATATTCAGTTCTGTACCTACACTGATCTAATGTGAGGATTTGTGACCACATGTGACGTTAAAAACCCAGTTCCATCTCTAGACTTACAATTACTCCAGCTGCTGTCTCTTCCACATTAGCACGAGTGTCATGCATCATTGCACAATGTTGGGCTACTTTAAGGAGGCTTCAGCGCTGTGTTGGTCATTGATTTATTTATTTATTTATTTATTTATTTATTTATTTATTTATTTTCTTGGTTTCCTGGAAAGTGTCTTTGTCTCCTTTTCTTTTTCCCCTGCTTACTCATCATCCAAGTCAAGTGCTTGTAGTGGCGATGGTGGTGAAGGCCTTCCTTTCAGAGCCCAAACAAAATGACACACTCATCCTCCCGATGGAGGGGAGGGGAGGCGGGGGCTGCTGCTTTGCCTGCCACTGAAGAAGGGACAAGTCAAAAAAAAAACAAAGAAAGGAAGAAATTTGAAACACAAAGCACCCATGGCCCAGTTCCTTGCACCGGAGTTAACCTTAGGCGCACAAAGAGCTTGTTTGTGGTGGCTGTTTGTTTGCTGTCGTTCTCCTGGTCGTGCTTTAATAGGATTTTGAGGGAGCGGCGCGAGACGAAGTCGCGCTAAGCCGTAATGGCGTGTTCCAGTCGGCCATTCTTTTGCTCTGTGTCATGGGTCACCCCCTCGACCCTTCCGCCCAAAACGTCTACCGTCTGCAGATTACAACACACGCAGGAATTAACTCGTACTACCTTGATGCCTCTGAGTTCTCCATCTCTGCGTCTGCACACTGGCATGCCTAAGATCCTTACATGCCATAAACATGGCCCCTTTGGCCAAACTTCAACACATCTAGTATTCAAAGAAAAGTTGGCAAAAGTGCGTGCCATTGACAAAGGAATGAAAACAGCGAAGAGAAGAACTTTCTTGACCCCCCCCCCAGACGCCGCCATGCTGCTTCTCAGCCTCGTGCCCTGCTCTAGATCTTCCTCTTGCCTCACTTCCTGACTCGAGTTCAGCTGTCCTCTGTTTACCTCGGAAATACAGCACAGACGAGGGCCGTGTCTTCTGCCAAGCACAGACTCGCTCACTCCTTTATTTGTCTTCCCTGTCCGTTGTGATCAAATGGGAAATGGACTGTGTACTCCTATTAGCACTCAAAGCACTTCAGCATCTTGCTTATGGACACTTTGACAGGTTCAGGCGGAACCATGCTCAAAACTGGAACCTTCTGGATGCTAAATGGAACCTCTAGCAACACAAATGGCCCACATGACTCCACAGAGGGTTTCAACACAAGTGTATTAAGCTATGACTTGACTCTGTCTGTCTGTATCTAGTTTCTGTGTGTGTATGTTTATATATATGTGTGTGTGTGTGTGTGTGTGTGTGCGTGCGCACATTCTAAGGCAGGCATGTCATAGTATTGGTCACCAGAAAAAGGGAAGTGAGGCATCTCCCCAAAAGCTGCGGTGACTCACCCCCACTCCCTGGGTTGGACTCCCTGGGCCGCTACGAGCCGTGTTTGCCATGGAGGCTGGGACTGTTGGCATACGTGATGGAAGTGGATCAGGAGGAGTTAGTCATGAGACAAGAGGGCGAGTCTGTCTGAGTGCAGCCGCAGAAGAGTGAAGTAAGGTCTGTTATCGCCGGTGTATTCATCAGATAGGGCAATAGAGACTTACACGAGGGTAGGAAGGTAGGAGTAGGAAGGTGTGCTTTTGTGTTCTTTTTTTTAATTGCCTGAATTGCTTGTGTTGTGTCGAATAGTTCAGTGTTTTAAAAGACCGAAGGGAAGGTTGAGAAGTGAGAAAACAACAAAATTTAGCTTTCAGCATGTGAGCGCGCACACACACACACACAAAATGACCAAATTTCATGTAGACACATGCGTGCATAATGGACACACATTGCTTGCAGACAAGAATTTGGACAGGAGCCAGCTTGTTGCCTCTGTCCTGTGTGTGTGTGTGTGTGTGTGTGTGTGTCCTTGTGAGTGTTGACTCTCATCATTCATTTGCCCTGACACTCACTCTAGTGAGCCAACCTGTTGTCATACTCTCTGTTGTTGTACACCCAACTAATTCATGGTGGCTTTAAGAGTTGTCTGAACCCATTGTTAAAGGGCTACCTTCCTGGGAAACTTGCCCAAAGACTTGACAGATCCGTAGTTTTTTTTTCCTTTGCACTCAATCAGCCAGCACTCACTCATAATCAGCCAGCCACTTCAACCTAATTCTATCCATCATCACGCTTGTAACGATCTCAGTTATCATTTGTGTCTGACGGCTTACCTTGTTCCACGCAGCAAAAGCTCCGGGCAGATTGAGGTCTGGCAACGGCTTGTTGGGGGCTGTTGCACTGTATTTTCTCTGAATGTAGGCCCTCAAGAAACTTTAAGAGACGAAATGGTTGAGTGTCACGGAGGTCCCTAATTAAGAGTTTGCAAGGGTGTTCTCGTTCCACGGGTTCTCAGCGGGTCCCCCCCACCCCCCCAAAAAAAACCGCTGTCGTCAGCATTGAGCCTTAAACGCTGTTGTCGGCGTTGAGAGGGTTTTTTGTCGGCTGCTGTTTCTCATCCCCCACCCCACCCCCACTCAGAAAATTGCAAGCTAGCAATGCTTTTATTTATTTTATTTTTGTTTGTGTTGTGTTTTTATTTATGAATGTATTCATTTATTTTATTCATTCCTCAACTGTCAAGTCCCCACGGCGCCGCTGTCAGGGGCTCGGTGGCCATTGGTCATGTTTTTGCCTCGAAGTCGCGTCACGCTGATGGCATCACGTCACTGTGGCGACATTCTCCGGCATTCCTTTCAGGTATGCTTGGAATGGGTTGGTAGATCCTCCCTCAGCCTTGACACAAAGGTTTTTAGATGTGTGTGTGTGTGTGTGTGTGTGTGTGTGTCACTGCCCTAAGTTCATGAGTTGCTGCTGCAGCACTCTAGCGTGGAACAGCCTCCCTTTTGTACTGCTGTGTTTGCCAGGATCTCTCTCACATGTTTGCCCAAGGCCTGTTTTTTAAAGCAGGGGAAACAAATCCCTGCTCCAAAGCCACACCGATTTATGGCCCACAGCGTGGAAGGAGAGAGGGAAAGAGGGAGGGGGGAGAAAAAGTAGAAGCTTCTCTTATATA
>JAGFZM010002271.1:155777-168002 GCA_017657215.1 Limnothrissa miodon
ACACACACACACACACACACACACACACACACACACACTCCTTCGCTTGCACGAACAACACAAATCTACCGCTGCGAAGTTGCACATAAAAACATCATCCAACCAATGCTAAAAAAAGCTTAACAGGACGCTTTAGTGGTGTTCAGCACCAGTTTCATGCGTAGCTTGGTTGGTGTTTGGCTATGTAGACTTTCTTCATGGGTTGCAGACTCCCAAAAGGCCCTGTGGGAAAGAGGTGAGTCTGAGTACTCGCCTCAGAATAGTATTTTTAGTGCTATCGAAATGCGGGCCAACAATCTCTCCCGAGGACAAATGCTAGTAAACACAGCGCAAGCTCTACATGGCTCAAACTATTCTAACGGCAGCCCACACTCTTTCACTTTTTCATACACACACACACACTGACGCATGTACACATGCACACCTATACGATAAATGAACAACATATGCAATACAAGACACGCACACACACACATGTATATGTACACACGCACACATATATGTGTACACACACACACACACACACTTAAAGTGCTGGCATTCCTGTGGGATTCCTCTGCTTGGCATCACTTCCTGTTTGACCACACTCACCCCCCCCCCCCGGTGGTCCTTCTGCCAGTTCCACCCAAACTCTACCAAAATAGGCTTTTGTGTGACACACACTTCTTTGTCAACAGGACCACTCCCCAGCCCCCTATTGTTTTCCTCCGTCACCTTCATTGCCCACCATGTCAGGGCAAATACACACACACACTCTTTATGGTAGCTTGGGAAGCCACCCTGCTTGCATAAGGGCTGGAAAGCTAGTAGTGGTTGTGGAAAAAGAGATGAGCACTGCAGTGTATTTGCGACACAGACTGAAACCATAAACATTGGCCTCTCTCTCTCGCAATCTCTCTTGCTCTCTCTCACTCGCTCGCTCACACACATGCAAGAAAAAGTCTAGGGAAGGATGAAATCTCTTTGTCAATACCATCTTTAGTCTTAGGTTTCTGCTTCATTGCAGAGCTTGTGCTATCAGATGCTAAAGAAGCTGTCTTGTGTGGTGAGGTGAGCTGTGCACTGCTCCCGTGCCTGTGCCCCCGTTCACCTCTTAGAGCATGCTTTAGGAGTGACGTATCTGATTGGTTTATTCGTCATTAGAGCTCCAAGGTCTGAGGGGCTTTTAAGAGGGTCGTGGAGTGGGTCGGTAGGAGGGGACTAATGCTCAGCAGTCACTCAGCAGAACCGCAATGGTGGACTCCCCTGCCGCCATTTTGGGTCTGTTTCACCTCACAGCACCTTTGTTCTTCCCCCCCCCCCCCCCCCCACCCGTCATTGGAAATCATGACATGATCCTAAACCCTGGCCCTCCTCCCATCTTCAGCCTGCCATGAGTAGATTATTTAGGTGGCCACATGTCTCTGCCCCCATCACCCCGCTCAACACTGCAGACATTGTTCTCCACTGTGCAAGATGGGGGCGAGAAAGAGAGGGAGAGAGAGGGGGAGAGTAAGTGAAACAGAGAGATGACTATTCATCTGCGTTACACTCCAGCGTCTCTCCAGACTGTGGCACAGGAGCCTGATTGCATTGAGACGCAGCAGATACATATTTATGGCATATACATACACACACACACACACACACAAAATGTATACTTATCTACCTGTTCACATAGGCTATAACTACCTAGCTATCCATACCTGCAGCTTTGCTGTATATATAGAGCTTGGTTAAAAGGGCAGCCCACTCTTTACAGTCATTGTGAATCAATACACAACATAGAATGCAGTTGTGATAAAACACACACACACACACACACACACACACACACAGCACTCAGTCCTTCCTTCCTTCCTTCCTTCCTTCCTAGACCTCCTGACATGCGGAGATCTTAATGCAAGAACTGAGGAGCAGAGTGCTTGTCAAGGTCATTAAGATGTAAGTGGCACATGTGCCTGCAGTGAGTGTTGGTGGCTGCATTGAGCTGGTGATGGCTCGGGAGAGCCTGCACATCATAGGGTCAGGATTAGAGAGCAGAGAGAGACCCCCCTGCAAGATCACAGCACCAGGGAAGGGAGGGATAGATGGAGAGAGAGGGGCACAGAAGAGGGTACAAAAGAGCGATTGAATAGGCAGGAAAAAGAAGAAGACCGCTCTCGCTCTGTGCCTTTCTCTTTGCCTCGCTTCCTTGCTCTCCCTTCTTTCTCTCTGCGGGAGGAAAGCTCATGTCTTCAGAACCCCTACTGTGCTCCTGCTCTCTCTCTCTCTCTCTCTCTCTCTCTCTCTCTCTCTCTCTCGCATATGTGAGCGAGTGGCGGAGAAGCGTGAACGTGAGTGTGAGTGAAGCCTCTCTTGGCCTGTACTCGAATTTCTATCTTTTGTGTGTCTTGTTTATGTGTGTTATCGTTTTTAGTTCATGTTTTGCCTTGCGTTTATTTTTCCTGTGGAGTCAGCAGCCAGCACCGTGACGGTAAAGCCAAGAAGTCACTTGCGAACAACAGTGACACTGAGTCTGTTCAAAGTCCTTGTCTGTTAGTTCAAATTGGTCGGACGGTTCACAGTTTGAGCCCAGTACAGACGATGAAAAATTATGTTATAAAGCGGAGGATATTATTCGCTTCGTGCGTGATACGAAAGGTCAACAGGGTGTCGAAGTGGAGCAATATTTTTCTGATCGTCAGTTTATTACTGACGTCTATAGTCTTAAAAGAGAGGGAGCTTTGCTCCGAGAAGGAAAACGCCTGCTAAAGTTCTTAACTAAGTTAAGAAAAAAGATTCGTCTTGAGGAGAAGTCCTCCCAATCCACCTGCCATCGGTCATAAACAAATGCTTATTGTTGGCACCCTTAATCTTAATGGTAATCTTTTGGGGAGAGAGACCGTGTAGACCTGTCCTCAGTTACTGGGAAAGTGCTCTACAAAAACGTGGTGGAGGTCTTAAACAAAAACGCTTTAAGATGCAGACCTGAATCGGGATGGAGGGAGAGGCTAGGCATTATTGATGAAACGAAACCAGTTTGGAGGGCTATTTACAAGCCTCCAATTACCAAAAGAACAGGTGACCTTCAATGGAGGATTTTGCACGGTGCTATTGCTGTCAATGCATTGGTCTCTGTGATTAATCCTGCAGCAAGTGACGTTTGTCCCTTCTGTTTTGAAAGAGAGTCGATTTTCCACTGCATTATGGATTGTAACAGGTTAAATCCCTTATTCTGTGTTCTGAGTTGTTTGCTTTTCTCTTTTGGAGTTATTTTTACAAAGGTTGGATTTATATTTGGTTTCCCTTACAATCAAAGACGGAGGTCAAAGTGCCAACTTATCAACATCATCATTGGTCAGGCCAAACTTCACACAGGGTTCAGTAGAAAGGTGGAGATAATGTTGTAGTAGCTGTGTTTAAGAACTTTGTGAAATCAAGAATCACCATTGACTGATGAGTGTAATTGATGTTTTCAAAGATAAGTGGTGCTGTGATGGTGCGCTTTGTTCTGTGTTAGATGATGAGATTATCTTTGCTCCTTTTTTGAGTACCTGATTTTATTTATTTTCTTTTTGTATGTACATGTTTACTTTTGACATGTTAAATTGAACTGGTGTTCAAAATTCAACTCTGTGCCTGCCCCTCTCTCTGTCTGTCTGTCTGTCTTTCTCCCGGCCCATTGTGCATACTCTCCCTGGCTCTTGTCTCATTCTCACTAACAAGGTAAGATGTCCTGAAAGCCAGCAGCTAATTGTCTGCGTTTCCTGCCGAGCAGCCATTTGCCTCCTTTCCCAGAATTCACTTGGGCGGAATGAATGAGTCTCTTGATTCACTTACACATGCACTCTGTCTTTGTCTGGCTGTGTGCGTGTGTAATACAAAGATTCTCTCTGCCATCACCTACTGGGCTGTGTGTTTCCTGTGTGTTTCTGTGAATTGTATTGTGTATCGTCGGTCGTTTTCATCGGAATCAAATTACTCGGGTCTTTAGCGAGGCACCATGAGCTCTCCCTCTCGGGTCACGCCCAGCTGTGTGTGCCTGTGACGTGACGTGACGTGATGTGGGAGCGTCTAGGGCCACCTTTTAAAATCCACCACGCTTGTGTGCCTCAATGTGGCTTCTTGTTGAAGATGGGCGGTGATGGTCAGTGCTGTTTGCTAGCCGTCTCCTTTTTCTTATCTCTCTTTCTTCGTTCAATTCAGACATGTGTTTACTTTTCTTTTTCTTCAAGATGGTAATAGAGTGCTATAAATAGGTTGTCCAGTGTTTTGTGGTTTGTTTTTAAGCAGTTTTTTTTTGTTTTTTTAATCTGAAATGTGACCAATATGTGTGACTAGAATTTTAAACCTCTCTGTCTGTCTGTCTTCCTCCCTCTGTCTGTCTATTTTTTTTTTTCCTTTCTTCCCTCCATCTCTCCTTCTCTCTGCTAGTTTCCACCTGCATAACCACCTGTAAGAAGGCGGCTCCTCCGCCCGTGCCCCCGCGCACCACCTCCAAGCCCTTCATCTCGGTGACGGTGCAGAGCAGCACCGAGTCGGCCCAGGACGGCTACCTTGACGGGCAGCTGGAGCGCAAGAGCGAGGCCAACAGCCAATCGGGCCACAGCAACTCCTCGGACAGCCTAGACAGCACGCGGGCCGGCAGCCTCGCCAAAGCCCCTCGGCCCCAGCAGCTCCCCTTCCACGCCCCGGTCCCCGTCACCGCCCTGCGAGATCCCCCGGCCGCCGTGCCCACCGCCACCGTCATCTCCCCGCCGGAGGCCCGCACCTCCGTCGCCAACGCCGTCTCCACCTCCACCTCCGTCAGCACCGCTTGCCAGGCCCAGAATGAGCCGGCCAAGGGCGGACTGACCGCGGACGAGCCCCACGTCGAGCCAGTGCCCCGCAGGAAACTCTCCTCCATTGGCATACAGGTGAGCAGCAGCCTGAGTCCACCCCAAGCCCTCTAGCTCAGGGTCACATTGTGGTGCCTTGTAGGAAGAAGGACTAGAACATTTAAAAACTCCTCCATTGGCATACAGGTAGAAGCAGCCTGAAGGAGGAATCGGCCGTGAGTTGACCTGTGTGGTGCCTGTAGCAAGAAGGACATTTTAAAAACAATATGAAGTAGTGACACACTAATGGCTAAGGTTAAGTAAATGGGGGCCTAGGAAAATAGAAATGAAGTTTGGTTTGCTGCTTGGTTTGAGTTGTATCAAATCTTCTGTCCTACTGACACCGGTTTGTGACCTTGAACAGCTGGGCTATGGATCGATTCTCACCAGATTACTTCTATAATTTTACAAACTTTTTGATGTGACTTAAGATGCAAAGCAATGGGAATTCACGTAGATTCGAATATGATTTCATGGGAAACATGTGGGTGGATGGGTTCCCAGGTGTCGTCAAATCCCTTGAGGTGGAATATTATTATAGGGTGGATTCTTGTATCAAAGGTTTTGTCCGTTTTCTAAGCTTTTTGCCAGATTAAATTTCAGGTTTTTGTATAATCTTTGGTTAGTACACTGTTAGGCTAACTTAGAAAAAATTGTGGAAACTTGTTGCCTCAAATGGCTTTAGTAAACTTGACTAGATTCCACCATTTTTTCAAGTTCCATCTGAAGCTTTCATTCCTTCTTGTTGTTATTAAAGGGGACATGGAATTAATGGAGTATAGTGCCTGGGTTCTCTAAAAGTTTTCAACTTAAATTAGCCAAAATGGCCTCAAATTTCTTTTTACATTTGTACAGTCAATCCGCCTTCTTGATAGTTCTGTGGCCATTTACAACCTCTCATAATTCAGCAAAGCCCCTAGTGACTGTTTTGCAGTCGTTGTTCCTATGTATCCAAGGGAAGTTTGGAGATTTTGCTTTGGGCTGAAGGGCCTTCCATTATCCCGATTATGAAGGATTACTCTCTCATCTGAAAGGCTGTTCCTCCATGAAATGGTCCCAGCTACAAGTGTAAATTCTCTCCTCTCCCGCCATGGCCTTCCAGTTGTGTGTGTGTGTGTGTGTGTGTGTGTGTGTGTGTGGGCTTACTACACATTTGTTGATGTCTCACCATTGGCTCTGGGGTCGAAGAGAGGACGTGATCAGTTAGATCTCCCTTTCCCCCCACTAGTCAAAATCGCTACAGAAGGCAATCCATCAGAGAGAGGGGGGGTACTGACAGATAGGCAGAGAGAGATAGAGGGAGAGAAAATGAAGAGGGAGAAGTGGAAAGAAACAGCAGTTGCTGGGAAGAGAAGGATGGAGGGAAAGCAGTATTGAGAGACAGAGAAAGAAAAAGATGGCGGCAAATGAGGAGGGAAAGGTGGAGAGAAAAAGCAATGGAAGGGACATAGTGGGGAAGAGAGAAATGGGGAGAGTAAGGGAGTTAAAAAGAGAAAGAGTGAAACGGGGAAAGGGGGGGGGGGAGAGAGATGGACAAGCAGTTAGAAAGAGGGAGATGGGGGGAGATGGAGAGAGTGAGATGGACTAGAGGAGTGAGAAACAGGGAGGTAGGGATGGCTCTGGAGTGTCTGCTCCCACGTCATGGTTTCCCTTTCCTCTAAGCTTTCTCATTCAGCCTGCTAACACACCATGGCTACCGTGGGCCTGAATCTATTATTCAGCACGGCAGTGAAACATGTGGGCACCGACTCATGAAAAGCCATGTATTCAGAAAACGAATGAAAAAAGAAAATCATGTGGAAAATTGAAAATCCAAAGTGCTGCTCTGCCCAGAGGGTTCAGTTCCATTTTAATTTCTCCCGCTCTTTTTTTAAAGATTCTTTTTTTTAAAGAGTCTGCTGCAGATCTCAGCCATCAATCACTCTCTGGTATCAAAGCGTCAACACTAAATGCTGTTCTGATTGGCTTGACAGGTGGATTGCATCCAGGAAGTGCAGAGAGTCGAGACCCCGCCGCTGGCCAGATTTCAGTCCATCGGTGTGCAGGTGGAGGACGGCTGGCAGTGAGTACTTCCTGCTTCTTGTTTTGTGTCGAACACTCCCCCCCGACCCGGCCCCCCCCCCTCCCCCCTTCCCTTTTTCCCCCCCCCCCGCCCCCCCCCCCACCCCCCCCCCCCCCCTTCCCCCCATTCCTACACGAGAACAATTGTCGCACAGCAAAGTCCCCCCTCCTGTCCACAAACATTTCCCTGATGCTTTGGATGGAGTTTGCACATGACAGGAACAGGGTGTGGGAGGAATTTGAATAGTTTTGCTAGTTTGTGTCACTAAATACTGTCTAAAACTCAGGATGCTGCTCAGCACAAAATCTTGTGAAAAAAAAAAAAAACACATTTTTCTTATGAGGATATGAAGGCAAGCCGTGGATTTTTATTTTTTATTTTTTTCTTGCTGGATGCTGGATTGACAGCCAGCTGCTCCTCATCTTAATCCCGCTGGAGCAGAAATTAATCCCATACTGCATGTCCACATGTTTGCGTGCAACGCAGATTAGAAATCTCGTTACAGCGTTGTCTTGGTCATGTTACAGTTGTTTCAAAGAACTAAATCTATTACCTAGTCCAAATGGCACAGAAGACCAATAAAGTGCCGTGGTCTTAGTCATGGTTAGTGCTACTTCCCAACAGTTGTGATGTGCGCTGGGGGCTGGAGTGAGTCAGCGTTTTAAGAATGAGTTTGTTCACTTCCTGTCACTCTTGCCAGCTGCTTCCTGCCCTTTGGGAAGTGGAGAGTCCGCCTGCCAAGGTCAGCTGTCGGTCAGACTAGCCAAGGAGGAGGGGAGCAATATCCCAACTGACCACTACACTGTGTGTGTGTATGTGTGTGTGTGTGTGTGTGTGTGTGTGTGTGTACGTCTATGTGCCTGTGTGTGTCCCTCCTCCCACAGACTCAGCCGCTCTAGCAGCATGGCGTCCAAACAGGAGACGGACACGGAATCGCAGGACTCCGCCCCAACCCCAGCCCCTGCCCCCGTGACCAAACCCGGCGAGAAGAAGACCATGGTCAATAGCAGCAGCCAAGTAGCCAACTCGCCGCCGCCACAGCAGCCACAATCGCAGCTCTCCCTCGACAACGGCGACCACGACGACGAGGCAGTCACCACCAGTGGCCCAGCCAGGCAGCTGCTGACCAGCCGCTCGGCCACGCGTAGCTCCTCGTCCTCCTTCTCCGAGAGTCTGGACCCGGCGCTGGACCCCTCCTCGCTGCCGCCGCCCGAGCCCTGGCTGGAGAGCGGGAATGGCACAGCGGGTGCTGGGCAGGGCGCAGGGGGACCCCCCGCATGCCGGCGCGACGGCCACTGGTTCCTCAAACTGCTGCAGGCTGAGACGGGACGCATGGAGGGCTGGTGCCAGCAGATGGACCAGGAGACCAAGGACCACCAGCTCTCTGAGGAGGGTAAGTGCATATGTGTATACACACACACACACACGTGTACACATACATGCGTACATGCACGCACCACACGCGCCCTTCGAGGGAGGAACAGGACCTACAAGTCTATAAAAACTGCAGTAGACTTGCAAATGATTAGAAATAAATACACCATGTAAAAAAGTGTCCTGGCCAACTACTGACTGTTTGTGCTACAACGGATGGGATGGGTATTTGCTGGCTAAATCAAATTCACACCTTCAGACACGGACAATATGTCGGAGGCAAAACTAGAATTGACTCCAAGGTTTTGTGGTTTGCACTGGGGGAGGTTGTTGCTGGACGTCACATTGGCAATAAGCAATTATTAGCCCTTCGAGTACTGTCCGAGATAAAAAATATACTACTTTAAGACGGTTATGAATTGGGTGGCAGATTTTTTTCTTTTTTTACTTACTCCCTATACCTGCCTCTCTCTTTAAATATAATTAATTTGTTGTTGGACATCAGTTTTTCAAGTCACATGACCGTCCATTCTGGTTGGGGATTTGGGGGGGGGGGGGGGGGGGGCTTCTGCGGTTTTTTAATGTAGCCTGTTTCATAAAAAAATTTTGGTGCTTCTTGGAGAGCCTAAAATCTGCCGACAGGGCCTCTAACTCACTAAGCCAAATTGGAAATCAGTCCTAAAGCAGCAGCTGGTATCATTACTCGTTGGATAGTTTTCAAACACGCATGCATGTATTTACCAGAGATCTCAATCAGAAGGAAATCATTGGACCGCTTGTAAGCTAGACATTCACAAACCCAAATGTGAGCTTAAATATTAATTCATGTGGTTATAAATAAAAGCTATTTGTTTGTCCTTTTTTACCCAACAAGGTATTAAATAGATCCTTAAAAGCATTGCAGGTATCATGCAAATCTGTAGTGTATTAGTTTGCTTTTGCTTAATTTCCACCACAGACTTGTGGCCAACCTCTAAACTCTCTGCTCACTGTGGGGCTTTTGTGACGATACGGCTGCCAGCCAAACCACCAGCAACTTCAGTTTACTTCGGTTTAGCTTCTGCAGCTTTTTTTGAAGCACATTTATTGTGTAGGTTGAAATGTTCAGTGCAACGTGGGCGTAGTTTTGGTTGGATGGTGGTGGGCGGATGATGATGACAGGCGTAGACAGGATCCCTGAGGGGTGATTTAGCCATCCGCTAATGAGGATGGGTGAATGCATCCCGTCAGGCAGAGCTCTGAAGGAGAGAAGAGATCCAAGGCACGGTCTGTCAGTCTGTGCTTAGCTCCCCTGAGACAGACAGGCAGGCAGGCAGGGAGGAGGGAGATGGCTAGCGTTCTCTCTCTCTCGCTCTCCCAATCTCTCCCCCCATCCCCCTTGCTCTCATACTTATGACTCCCAATCTTTCTCTTCTCTCCAAGTTTTCTCTTGTCAACCTTTTTTTGTCTTTCTCTCCATCTTTCTGTCTCTCCACCCCCCCCCCCCCCCCCCCCCCCCCCCCTCTCCTCTCTCTGCCCTTACATTCTTCTCTCTTTCTTGGAAAGCTTCCCCAACGGCCCAACCTTGTTTCCTCTGATCCAGCCCCTAGTCAGTGAGTGAGGCCCACACTGCTGGATGTGGTGCCAGCGCTCCAAGTCCATAGCCAGCGCTCAGATGAGGACCAGAGTCCTGTGCAGCAGTACACCGTCTCCACATTGCCCATGAGTGCTTTCTGATGGCTTGATCGATCTGCTACTTACTGGAAGGGCCAGGCTTTCAGGAACACTGGCTGCCTGCCTGCCTGCGCGGTGCTTAACTGCACTTAGCATCGTGTACTGTAGTTCACATGACCTGTTTGCTGTTTCTAGAAGTTTTTCCACCCACGGCAATAGAGCTGCCCTGGCCTGGTCGTTCAGCAAAATGCTTCCAACATGCTGCTCACTGCCTGTAATGGCAGCCTCCACTGTTAAGTTAATAACTTTTAAAATGACTTTTAATGACTTTTGTTGTAATGACTTTTAAAGAGCCTCAATTATGCGTATAGAGCAGCATTGAATAACGTTAGCTGTGTTAGACACACACACACACACACACACACACACACACACACACACAGTCACAAACTTCCCCTTTTGGATAAAAGTGGGTAATGCTGGGGTTACTAAACAAGACGGCCGTGTAATCTCAGGAATTACACTAATCTACTGTAGACCTGATTAAATGTCAGATTAGCGCCTCGACATCAGACTGGTAGAGAGGATGACCAAGCCCCCGCGTCCACACAAACGGTCAGCCGTGTCCCAGACAAGAGCCAGCCTGAGCTGAGCACCTCTCACAGGGCTCCTAACACACACACATATACACACACAAACACAGCCCTTTACCTGCTACACTGCATCACTGCAGAGGCTCTGGCATGCACGTGTGTGTGTGTGTGTGTGTACACAACACGCAATTATTCTGTCAGCTTGACAGTTTTCATTTCTGCTAAGCAAGCCTCAGTAAAGCCGCCAGCAAAATCTGAGAAGCGCCGCATGAATATGCACAAAGTAGGCAGCAACAATCTCTATCGCTCTCTCTCCCCCTCGTTCCCTCTCCCTCGCTCTATCCCTCCCTCTCCCTCGTTCTCTGTCTATACTGTACATCACTCACTCCACACCGCTCCTAGAGATATGCTCGCTCATGCCCAGTCCAGCCTAAACTACATGTGCAGTTGAAAGAGGGTGCCGGGGGGTGGGGTGGGTAGGAAGTAGGTGCCCTGTGGCAGTCTGTGACGGCTGAAATGAATGGCTAATCAGCGTTGCGTAAGCCGCCAGCAGACTCCTGGCTGAACTCTCCTGTTCTGTCTAAATCCGTCATTTGGTTAGCTACACTCGCATGCAAGAAAGGAACACACCACAACATGCAGGCCCATTGCTAGGCTTCAGTCAATGAATATGAGCCATGCTTTGGAGGGGGTGGGACGTAAGCCCATTGCTAGGCTTCTGTCTATCCAAAGCGTGGCTAATATTGAGAAAGAAAGGGGAGAGAATGGGTTGGGGGGTGGGGGGGCTCTCGTACCTTTACACGCAACCGCAGCAGATCACTGTCCATTATGGCTGTAATCTGGCGTCCATTTGCAATGTCCTCTCGGCTAATCGCCCACTCTCCCTCTCAAAATAGGCGTGGGTATCGACTCTGAGTGCTCGGTAAATCGTCCTTTTTGGCAAGTGCTGTCTGTGTGTGTGTGCATGGCAAGCAGGTTCAAACCAGGGTCCCTTCCCGATCCTAAGCAACAAAGTCAACAACAGCATCCCTACACGCCTTTTGCCTTTGTTTCCCTGCTAAGTATGGAAGATGATGGCTGGCATTGGGGTTGGCACCGCCCCAGCCTGGCACTGACGCCACTGCAGCTCGTAGCTGATGGGGATCTGCTCCTTTCCCCACCGGAGTATCGCAAGGTGTGACAAATCCACTCCGGGATTCCCCCCGTTCATCCAGCGTCTATCCAATTAGCCACGCCACAGGAGGCGCAGGCAAAACAAGGGGCTTTCTCGCACCGTGGGACACGCTCCGGGACCCTCAGTCTGAGATGCACAATGGTGCACCAAATGGGCTGTCTCTGTCTCTCTGTTTGTCGCTGTGTCTGTGCCTGCGTCTGTGTCTGGATCGCGCCATCTTATGTTAACCCCATTGTCCGCAGAAGATGAGGGTGGCCCTCCTTGAGCTGGCTGTATGGATCCAAGTTCTGTTTGTGTCTGTCAGTGGTCCTCATTTGTTCAAACTGCACTCTTCCTCTAAGCCATCATTTTGATGTGTTCAGTTGTGTTGCACACACGCTCTCTGTCAACTTCTATTGTTCTATCGTCTCTCTCCGTCTTTTCTCTCTCGGTGTCTGCTTCTCTCCAAGTTTGTATCTCTTGTGTTAACCTCTTTTTTCACTAAATCACAGTCTCTCTCTCTCTCTCTCTCTCTCTCTCTCTCTCTCTCTC
>JAGFZM010002271.1:173491-205628 GCA_017657215.1 Limnothrissa miodon
TCCACTGTCTGTGTTCAGCTCCAAAGTTGGTCCATTACATGGGGATTTAGAACATTTAAATGTTCATAAAAATGTGTGAATGCAGCAGAATGAAAGTATACTATTTAGCTAATGGAATAATTTAGTTTTTTTAAGCCAATGAAAGTTTAGTTTTGATAGAAGGTCTAATCTTCATATGTAGCCCCAATAGGACTGGGAGTCTCTTGATTTCAGCCTTGTCCTGTTTGTCAAGTTTTTGTCGGGTTCGTCTCACAAATGTCAAAGACAACGCTTCTGGAATGTTTTCTGTCATCAGTCATGATCTGGTATAATTCAGATGATCCATGAACTTGTGTCTTTGTGTTTTATTGGAACATTGGTCATTGCCGGCCCCTAGTGGTGAGCTTGTAGCACTACACATTATATTTCAAGAGGTGTTTATCTCCCCCTCTGCAGATTTAGGCATGTCCAAACACTTTTCAGTGTATTTTAAAAACCACTAATGGGGTTGGCTGATTGTTCAAGATGTTCAGCCCCATCTTGGGTTGTAGCAATCCATGCGCACGTGTTAACACATGCACTTGCTACAGCCTTTTTAGCCCATCTTTTCCCTGTCCATCAGAATGAAGTAAGGCAAAAACTATTTTGCTCTTATATAATTTTTTTTTGTAATTGTGTTGTCTACCCATTTGCCATTGTTGCTTCGTTTCTCCATACGCCGACCAAGCAATCTGCACATGTTTTTATATTTGAAACAAAAAAAAATCAATCATTAAATTCAGTTACACTACAATCATCTTTTTTGTCATTGCTTTTTCCCCACTGTGCTTATGCATAGGTTTTCTGCCATCAGGAAAATGGAATCTAATGAAGCCTTATTTATCTGGTCTATCTTCTACTCCTCTACAAGCAGAATACTTTTCTTGTTTCAAGTTACTGAAATACTAAAATATAAACAACTGATGTATGATTTATAAATGTAGGTGTTTTTAGATCTCTTTTCTAATGTTCAGTGTATTCTATTTTCTCTGTAGAAAGCCATGCTTTTTTAAATCTCTGAAGCAAAATCTTTTTGTGCTGCATGGTATTTTAAGATGGTTACAACTAAAGCAACAACAAAAAAAAAATCATTCAACAGTCCATTTTTTCACCACGAGCGGGTGCGATGGACTTAAAGGTGCTCTAAGCGATGTGACACGTTTTAGGACTAAAACATTTGTTGTTATGTACAGCAAACATCTCCTCACAATCTGCTAGCTCCCTGTCCCCTGAACACACTGTAAAAAAACGTGGTCTCTGTAGACAGCCCAGGCTCCACAAACGGCTAAAAAACACAGTGGGCAAACCTAGCATAACAAACGAAACAAAACATAACAAACATTGTTCCAGCCAATAAACGACAAGAAGGATTTGGAGGAGGGGTTGGGTGGGGGTTGCACGTTCATGAGTCTTTCAGGAAGCATGGGAGGGAGGGGGAGGAGGGAGCTATGCTCCGTTTTGTTTGACAATACTTCGAACGTCAACAAGAAGTGACATCAAACACCATCGCTTAGAGTGCCTTTAATTTAGTGAAGACAACTGATGGTTGACGCACTGTACTGGTCTATGAACCCACAGTAGGATCTTTGTCATGGCTGTCATTCAGTAGGAAACAGCCCTCTGCAGATTCAGTGGCACTTTGTTGTTTTCATCGAGTTCATGCCCACTTGAGGGCGCTAGACAATCTTCAGTTGTCAAGTCTTCTACACGGTAGATCTTATCAGCTGGCTACAGACTAGAGACATTTTCTCAATGAAATGACTTGTGTCAGAGGTTGATGGATTCCACTGCCATATATTTTCATTGCCATTGCACCAGAGTCTTGTTTTGGATTGAATTAATTTATTAATTGCAGTTCATTGTTTTGGTTTGTTTAATATTGTCTCTAACCAAAATTAGTTCATGTGTATGACATTGCAACGGGTCACCCTTTTTTTTATGTCAGAATGTGTTGCGTCACAGATTGCTTTATGCTTGTTTCAGTTAAATCCTCTCAAGACACTTCATGCTATCAAGCCTGTCTAATCTGTCCAAAATGTGACTCTTTTTCTTCGTCACTGGGTCTTGTTTCTTTTTTTGACAGTTCTCTCAGCCATTGCATCATTTCCTCCTTCATTACATGTAATATGTGCAGCAGTCACTCCTCCATTCCCTTTGGAATCAATGGAACTGAAAGGCCTCCTAAACAGACTCGAGTTGACCCGAGCAGAAAGAGAGGGAGGGTCGAGTTACAATGCAAAAATCTCATCCTTCCTGTGGCTCTTTTAACTCCCTGCTGTCAGTCCCACACAAGACAAACGATCACCTCAGTGCTTCCCTCAAACCCGTCCTATCAATTGTCTCATTCATTCTGCCTTATTAAAGCGATTTTACCTGACTATCCCTGTAGGCCCCTCCGCTTCAGACAGGAAGTGTGTGTTTGTAAGGTAGTAGTAGAAGTAGTGATCCTAGAGGTCCTTTTTTTGCATAGGAAAAGCTCTGGGTCGTCCACCCCTCCCTACAGGACAACAAACACAAAATGGCCTCCAGATAGTGGGCTATTGTGTGTGCTGTTTTGTGTTTGCCGGTTGGTGATGGGTCCCTGTGCCCTGTTGAGGGCCTGCGTGAATGAAGCCCTCTGTGTTTCCTGCAGACTCCTTCCATTTGGCTCTGGACGCATCGTTCACACCTCCAGGGGCTTTGACGGCCTGATGTTTATCCCACACGGCAGCGCCTTGCCCTGCTGCATAGCTGACAGCTTTGGCAGCTAGTTTGGGAGAGGACAGCTTTAATATTAGGGACCTGTGAGCCAGCATCTTTAACTGCAATCTACTCCAGGCTGGGTTTTCTTAAAACTGTGACATGGAAATTTGTGATGGGAGGGGAAAAGTTGTTTATATATTGGGTCGGGGGTTTTGTTTGAGTGCAATAATTTTTTGTGCAATCTTCTTGGATGTTTGAAGTTTTGAAAACAAAAAATATCACACCGTCATCCAGAGGAAAAATAATAAAAAAAAAAACTGCAGGCAAACTTAAAAAAAAAAAATATATATATATATATTGTCACTCCACAGGCATGCAGACCAGCCCAGACTCTCTCAACTGCTGTTGATGACAGGAGACAAAACACACACACACACATCAGCATACCTGTAAATTCAAACCTTATTACACACAGCAGAAAAGAGAGGGATGTAAAGCCCTAGTTACACTGATGGTGTGTAGCCTTAGAGCAGTCCATGAATATATAGGCCTACCGTCACAGCCAGTCACAGCATGTCAACGAGAGGAGCTTTGTGTGAGAGTAAACACACTGGGTTGGCTCGGCTCTCCTTTACAGACCAAAAAGAAGGGAAAAAAACGCTTTCTCAGTGGTCACATGATCAACTGACTTCAGTTCAGTTGTTGATTGCTCTGAAGTATCCCTTTTCACTGAATAGGGCTAGCAGATGACAGACACAGGCACTAAACTGCAAAGGATGGGCCGTTTCCCCATGTGTAATTATGGCCGATTGTGTGATGATAATTTTGTCCTAAAATACATACTCTGTGCGTCACTCACTGAAGTGAGAGAGTTATATTTTGTTGAGCCAGAGCTCTTGTTGGGAGTCTGAGACGGCGAGATTGTAGTCTTGCCCAGGCATCTGGCAAGTCGGTTGCTTTTCTTCATGCTTCATTCTTTAAAACCACAAGTATTCTACACATAACTTAGAATAGTGGCTCACCTCTGGGTTTACTCTGGGTGCAATGTATTTGTGTTAAGAGGAGGTTCACTGTCTATTTGACCATTACTTCAAATTCAGCATCAAGTTTAGATCCTCTGCCTCTCTTATATTTGATGGTCTTGATGCTTCAATTTTGCCCTTCAGGTAGCCTATTGATTATTGTTAGCTCAATCAAGTCTTCTATCTGTGAAGAACATAAAGGTATTTCATCAAAACAATTCTGTTATCACCAGATGTTTATTTCACATGTTTTAAATGTCTTGTTTACCTCCATGTTCTATATTCATGGGGATTACAGGGGTCTTTATGGGTCATACAGAATTAAGGTGTATTTTTTCATGAATAGTACTGAGAAGAACACCTTTTTTCTTGATATACATTTTTGTCTCCCCCCATACCTTTTGACACTAGGGGTCTTGATTGCTGGACATGAAGATTTTTTTTTTTACTGTTTACTATTATCATTACTTTCAGGATAATGGTGGATTGTCTTTCTTTCTTGGAATCTAACTGATCCTGTTTTGTTCCAAACACTCTTGGGATCTTTGCGTGAATGACTGACTGACAGCACAATGTTAACATGGCTAGGCAATAAACAAGAGTCAGTCCGGCCACTGCAGCCTCAACAAAAGGATGCCCCGTTGTGTGCATCTGTGCTTGGATTCAGGTCTGGTGGCTCCTGTGCTGGTCCTTTGCTTCAACATGCAAAAATAAGCCTGTCGTTCTTTGCCTGGCTGTACTTAATCGTCAACTCATAAGATTCTTTGGGACAGGAGTTGGGAGATTATGGCCGAATGCCAACAGTACTCTTACTGCAAGAGTTTGTAGCAAAAAAAAGAGAAATAAACAAATTAATTATTACTACCATAACAGTTGATAATCAATATTTTATGAGACAAGCACATATTTTAATGACTAGGATTTCAGTATATATTATGCTATACAAAGTTAGACTGTGTATGTCAGGGTTTTTTGAATTAGTAATTAATAAAATCTTTAACTGCATTAAAGCTTATTGTCTCTATACTTTTTATAATGCCCAGATTTTTTGTGTGTGTCACCCCTGTTCATTGTATAGCAATGAGAGTGCTCAAATCTGATCAGAAGAGTTTGCGTTTCCAATGCCAAGTAATGTCTGGCAATGAAATTATGAAGTTTAATGCCCAGTTCTAGCGGTTTGCTTCAGTAGGTTTATTGACACACTAACATAATTTTGTCCAGAACGCAAATAATTACAATATAATATAAATGCTTTCTCACTAATCCCCTTTGCTCCTTGTAACTAATTTTAGGTTTTAAAAAGTTTGTCAACTCTCAGCATCCGTCCTGTTGGTATAGTTTGCCGAAGTCCATTTTTGGTCTAAAATTATATTCATGTTACATATAGGGTAGGACTATAGTCAGTTAATGGGTAGTGATATTGCAGATGAAACTTTGGCAACAGATGTTAATCGATATTTCTGTGTAAGTCACAGGCAAAGGCACTTTCAAGATAAAAGTGTGCCATTTCTTTTAGAAATTCCACCGACCATTCGCACTGACAAAGTTTAACTGTTTTGGCCTCACTGCGTCACTAAAAGAACAATCACAAAACGATTACAGTTTTCTAATCGATTGAACGCGAAATCTTCGACGATCTTCTTTCAAGAACAATGGACGCATTTCTATCTCAGATAACCACTTAATTTGGTAAATTAAAATAATTAAACGTGCGTATAATTGGAGGGTGTTGTGAGGCAATAAATAAATTGAAAACAGCTCATGTTATTTAGTCACTTTTTGAATGAAATGCGTCTCTGGCAGTTAGTCAGTTGTGATGACACTGACTTGTCTGCTGTGGAACACGGTCTATGATTGGATCCCGGCACCACAGAGGAGGGTTTAGACGCTACTGTCAGCTGCCAGCAGACCAGCCAAGAAAGCTGGCGGAGATAGCTGCAGGTAAAAGGATCAAACCGCACATCAACAAAACGCGTTTTTGAGAAATATTTATGGCCATGGAAAGCAACGTTCCTGCTGAACTAGCCTCTGAGAGAAATATTAATATCGACAGAAACTAAACGTTGACGTTACGTCGTGAGAAAATTAGTCAGTTAAAACGTGTGCAACACCTTGTGCTTGGCAGAAGAAAAGCCAGTTGTCACCGTTTTGTGGACGACACGCGTTTGCCTAAGGAACTTCGAAGATAGCGGCCCGTTTTCAGACCAGCCACAAACAATGAAGCCAGTTAAACGAGGTGGGTAGAAATGTTATTTTCCCTTTTTCAGTTGAAGCCGTATTCTGTTTCTGTTGAGGATTCTGCCTGTTGGTTTTAAAAGGAATGTGGCTTTTTGTCGTGAGCAAATGCAGCGTGTGTGTTTGTGTTTGAATTTGGAGGGACAGCTAACCAGCTAGTTGTCTTTAGAAGCGAGCATGGTGTCCATCTGGCGGAGCCACGGCGAACAGTCGTGTTGGCTTTGGTTGTGCGTTTGCATGAGGACTCTTTGTACATTTATTTAAGGAATGTAGGGCACCAGGCTAACAGATTTAAACGTTTTAGTCCGTCGGATTTCCAGCAAGTGATTATTTATGATGCTCTCATAGGGTCGTGAAATCTGGCTTATTGATACAACCTCATCACAGTGAAAGATGTTACATTTGATTGTATACTGATGTTAACGTTATGTAAACCTCTGGTCGTCTCGCCGCATCAAAGAAGAGAAATGCTTTCCTAGCTTGCGAGTTTGTGTTGAGAAAGGGGGATTTCCAGTCGTCGTCCGTCTGCATTTAACGTTAGCTAGCGTGTGGCATTGTTTGCTAGCTAACGTTAGCTCATGGTAGCTTGTCTTGAAAAGTTTCCCTTGTCTGCTGGAAATTCCAGGCCCTAGAATCGGCATGTGTGTCGAATAACGTTTGACATGAATGTAATGCATAGTTTGCTTTATGACCCTTTTACCAGTCCTATTCTTAGCACAATAATATGGGAGTTATAGTCCAACTTAACTTTAAATAGAAATGTGGGTAGCCTAAACATTAACCAAAGAAGTGAAGGAACAAAAGTAAGCCATGGTTACTTTGTTAGCATAACTTGGCTAGCGATGGCTAACTTGCTAACGGATTCAAAGAAACAATGGATGGCGACCCAGTAACTATATCTCTAGTTCCCAAACTAACAAAACGCGATGTTTTTTCCCAAAGTGTGATCCAACGGGGTTTAATTCTTCCATCTTGGAATAACGATAAAATACATTTGTCGGGACAAAGTTGTATAACTGCATGTAACCCTTTTATCGTTTGGTAATTTGCGAGTTAAGAAAGTACCCCCCCCCACCACACACACACACACACACACACACACACACACACACACACACACACACACACACTGTTTGACAGGGACGGATTTATCTCAACCCAACCCACGCACCCCGACTAAGAACATCTGTCAAGTCTTTCAACGTTAGTTTTATGCGCTTAACTTACGAAACCACAACTCCTCTAAGTCTCATTAGATGAATAATCAATTTTTACTAATTACAATAATCGAGACAGGGCTTAAGATTTGACACGCAACAACATGGGACGCAAACAGAAACAGGTCTCTGCTTGGACTCTAATTAGCTTCAGCTTGCAAAAGCATTTTTTGTCGTTAAAATTTCAGCGACCTTCAGACATATCAGCACTAGCACATGTTGCTGACTTAAAATGAAAGTTCAAAAGACGTTAACACTTGTCTATTGGGGGATCCAGCAATCGCAAATCCTCGTTGTTTCAGATGCATATTGACGCACACCATCTCCTTTGTTAGCAGAATGAGACTCAGGAACTCCCACATTCTGGCTTCTTCGGAGGGTCTCGGGTTACACCAGCAGACAGGGACATTTTGGGCTACTGCAATTCCCAATCTCCCAGCAAAGCAGGGCCAACTCGGGGAAGCATTGTTTTGAAGCGTATAAAAGCAACACTGGTCAAACACAAATCATTAATCATCCGCATTTTCAGTAATAAGAAGTTATAAATGTTGGAATTTTTTCACTCTGGTGAATCACAATAGCGCGACAGAATTTACGTCGCCCTGCTGTCCTCAAAATTGGAAGCGGGAAGCCAAACTCTTTGTTTACGTAGAGTTGTGTCGTAATGCCCTCACAGTCGGACACCATTTCTGCTTATTTGTTTTATTTTTCTATAGTGTTCCTTAAGCTCAAAAGTGAGTTTGTTAAATGTCACTTCGGTACAGATTAGATGAATATTTTATCCTGTAGCGTTAAATTGCTTGATTTTTATGTACTGCCCAAATCATAACAGCGAATCTGGAGCAGTCGCTCCTTATCAGCGTGCCCTGGTTCAATTCTAGTGGCCATTAACTACTTGTAACCGTTGCTTTTTTGTATCTGCAGCACTGGAGGAGGAACGAGGCGGAGAGACGGAGTATTCAGCCATGTCAGACAGTGACGCAGGTGAAGATGAGGGTTACCCCTTGGACCTATCCAGCGGGGGAACCGGAGGAGCTGGAGGCTCTGGGAAGCGCCGTCGTCGTGGAAACCTGCCCAAGGAAGCCGTGCAGGTTCTGAAGAGTTGGTTGTTCGAGCACCGCTTCAACGCCTACCCCTCTGAACAGGAGAAGCTCAGTCTTTCAGGACAGACCAATCTGTCTGTGCTTCAGGTGACCAGATAAGCGCCCACGTCTTTTCGAAACATGACATAACCATATCATTATGTGTGTCCCCCATATACAGTTACGTATGAATATTCACATCCAAAGTCTGACAGAAAGTACAATGGTTAGCCTCTGCTGACTCAGGTGGAAGAACTAGGTCAGTGCATCAATGCGTCATCAAAGTAAACCAAGGCAGACTTTTCCAGCATAGGAATAAAACAATCAGCTCATGTTCTGACTTGCACTCAAACTAGCCTAAAACACACAAGGTGCCATCCTAGTTTCCAACCACCCCAGGCAGTACACGCCAAAGTAGTGAAGGCAGGCTGCTTGTCCTTGAGAGTGGATTGCTGGTGTTTTGTCAGTGCGTTGGAATGCAGTCGGCTGGGGCCTTTGCTCTCTGTGTCTGGGGCAGATCACAGCACAGCCTTCATTAGGGCCAGCTGTCTGTGCGCTGCAGTGCCAAGGCAGTGCCACCAGGGGGCATCTGAAGCAGACGGCATGGCACGCTGACTAACCCGATCACTGACAGCAGGACAAAGGGAGAGGGGCCTGTCAGTGATCACCAGACATTCCCTCCGCATGAGTGGACGGATGTCCTGTAGTGATGTTATGCCAAAACATGATTTTGACTATCTACTTTGAACTTTGTCTGTTTTTGTTCAGTGATTTAAGTCTTGTTATTAAACATTAATGATATTGAACATTTTACGTCCTCCCCCCCCCCCCCGTCAGTATAACAAATAAATCTTCCTCCTTTCTTTTCTCCCGCTCAAATGCTTATAGTCATGTTCTTATTTGCCACTCTGTGTTTTAACTGTGCCCCAATTTTCATCTTAGATCTGCAACTGGTTCATCAACGCACGGAGGCGCCTGCTTCCAGACCTCCTCCGCAAGGACGGAAAGGACCCCACCCAGTTCACCATCTCGCGCCGCGCTGGCAAAACTGAGGGCCGCCACTCCAGCGGTGGCAGCAGCAACGGCGCAGGAGGCCCCAGTTCCCCCGAGAGCCCTGCGCCTCCCTCGCTCCCGGCGCTGCGCCCCTCTGTGATCAGGCCCGCCCCCACGCTTGACCTCAGCCTCCTAGGCAACACTGCCACGGCCATCCTCACTGGCGCCGGCTGCCTCCCGGGCAGGGATGGCCCCGTCCGAGCCCTCATGCAGGTGGATGCGCAGGGACTGCTGAAGAAGGAGACCCGCCCCGGGCACAGGAGTGACGAGCAGTCCCCCATCGCCACAACCACCTCAAGTCATTCAGGCTCGAACCCCTCTGCTGAGACCTCCATCCCACCTCCCGCTGCCGCCACCACCACCTCCATCTCCAGTCTGGGCACTGCGAGCCCCACAGGGGGCCTCTTCAACACACCTCCGCCGACCCCTCCGGAGCTGTGCCCCTCGCAGGACTTCAGCGACCTCAAGCTGCTGGTGGAGGCCGCGCTGCAGCGTGCCGCCGAGCTGGAGCACCAGAAGAGGCAGGAGAAGCAGACGATCATCACAACGCTACCCGCATCCGCCACACCATCCCCCGAGCCAGCTGTCAAGTGCCCCCAGCCCGAGCCCTGCATAGTCAGAGCCGGCAAGCCTGAGCAACAGGTGCCCCCGGCCACCACCGCCCCAAACAGGGACTCCAGCATCCAGCTCAGCCCACTGGAGAAGCCCGTGCTCCCTGTCTCCGTGCCCGTGTTCAGCTCCCAGTCTCCGCTCCCCCAGGCCCTGCCGCAGGCTGGTGGTGCCGCTGCCGTACTGGCAGGATCGGCCATCGGCTGTCAGGCTGGCACATGGAGCGTGGTGCGTAGCGATGTCAGACAGGCCGCCGCAGCCGCTTCCGTCACAGCCAGCCCCAGCGCCTCACCAGCAGTGTGGAGCCACACTCTGCACACAGTCTCGGAGAAGGTCAACTAACGAGCAGCAGTGACAGAGGTGTGTGTGTGTGTGTGTGTGTGTGTGTGTGTGTCTGTGTACAGGAGACGGGGGAGCAAAAAACTCCAGGGAGTAGCTAACATTCTCAGTCCTCAGTCTGACCAACCCCGCCCCCCTTCCTCCTCCAAATGAAATCTCCTCACCCCAACCCTTGACTCGAACTGAACTGACATTTCACCTCTTCCTCTGGCGTGGCCTCTGGCTATGTGTCCCTGCATCTTAAAGGGGCCTTCTACTGCTCAAAAGAACAATGGCAGGGCCATGCTACCCTGCCAAGTTGTTACCTTTCTGGGCAGAGGCAGCGGCGTCTCTTGGGAGACCTGTCGTTTAAAGGCCAGCTGTGGTAGTTGTGGTAGCCTCCTGTAGTCCTGTGGGGGGAAGAGAGAGAGACTGGCCTCTGGTCCTAACACTCGCCTCAGTGGAGGACAACTCC
The DNA here is from genome assembly GCA_017657215.1 of Limnothrissa miodon. Lineage (NCBI taxonomy): Eukaryota > Metazoa > Chordata > Actinopteri > Clupeiformes > Clupeidae > Limnothrissa > Limnothrissa miodon. The sequence continues at coordinate 184,203 of JAGFZM010002271.1, forward strand.
CTGAGGTGGCCAGAAATGACCTCCTCAGAAGTGCTTTTTACACAAAGGATTATCAGGACATTTTAGGACTTTATAAGAGATTTTGTTTTCTTTTCTGTTGTAGGTTTCTTTCCTTTTTTTTTTTTTTTTTTTATACATGAAGGAGGTGGTGGGACTACTCTACAGCAGGTCAGTTAAAAAAAAAAAAAAAAAACACTCCAACATCCATAGCTTTGTAGCTGATGCGTATGGATTGTGATTGTTTAGACACACTACAAATTCTCCTCATTCTTTGGACCAAGACGGGAATCGCTGGAAGAATCCACATTACACTAGGTATTTTTAAATTTCCTCCTCACTGTAACTCATTCTTGGACTGTGAATGGACCATCTAATGAGGTCAGGGTCTCTGACATAGAAAGCAAAGCCTACCAGCATAGCAGGGCCGCATGGCTGTCACGCAATAGACTTTACACATCTGAATGCTGTTCTCACATAGTTACTGTATTCCATACCAACGTCACCAGCAACACTCATAAATGGATGGATGTGTGTGTGTGTCTGTCCGTCCGTCTGTGTGACTGAGTTTCTGTTATCATACATTCTGCACTTTATTTCTCAGATCATTATCAAATGGGCCCAGATGTCTAGGCTTTTTCGCCTGCTTTCAAAAGCACCAACTCGACTCTTCAGCCACGCTGATTATAATCTCTGCCTTGCTATGTGTGCTTGAGAGGATGTGGGATGTACAAGTACACCGTCTGACTAGTCCCCAGAATGGGAAGAAAAGGGGGCGAGTATTTAAACGAATCTATTTTTGTCAGATGTGTGAAGAGGAAAAAAAAACGTGTACCAAAATTGTTTTGCAGTGTAGGGAAAGGAAGTGAGACGAAATCCCCTCTAATAGGTGGTTGGAAGCCGACTTGGCTGTCTGGGAGCTGAGTCTTGTTTGGGTTTAGTTTGCCTTTGTTGTCTTAAGCCCTAGCACCACCTCCTGAGTCCCCTCCTCTGCAGCTGCGTGGAGTCACCGGGATAGGAGAGGACGAGAGCGGCAGGAATGAATTGCCCCGCCGAGAACGTAACTCAGTCCCATTACGGCTGTCAGGGCAGCACAAGTGTCAGATTTAAAGGGACCGCGTTCTGTTGGCTTATGGAGGCTACTGCACTGCGTGCAGCTGCTAAGATGGCAGTCGGGCTCTGCTAGGACTATAAAGGAGGGCTTAAGGTGTGTGTGTGTGTGTGTGTGCTTGGTGAATAGAGATATGGTAATTGAGCAACATGTCTAGGACATGCATTAAAACAAGCACCTCTTTGGTCAGTGGTCATTTCCGTATCTGGCATTTCCGTTGTCTTGAAGGTGACCGTGTTGTCAAACGATGTGGCATCTCCCTAAGTAAAGTCAGCTGAGATTGTTCAGAAGTGTGGGGTGAGGGTGGTTGTTTGGACTTGTTTAGCAAATTCTCCTGGAAGCCGCTTGGCTGCCATGGTGGGGTTTTCGCTGAACGTATCACTGCGTTGGGCACAACCATTCTTGCGTTGGAATTTAGTAGACTGGTTAAAATGAGAGCCCAGTCGGTTAAGCTGCTTTTTAGGAGGGCACTTAAGACATTTGGCTAACACACTAGCCTTTCAATTGATCTGTGGGTAGCAATCATTTCTCATCTTTAGTCTCTCCAAATTTCATTTCTTAAAGGCCCTTAGATGTTGTTCCATGGGGAAAAAAACACTGGGATCTCCCAAAGTCTTTTTTTTTTTTTTTTTTTCTTCTTCCCCCCTCCACTCTCATTTTGCCCTGAAGTCGAGATTTATTGATTGTATTAGTCAGCACCAAATATGCCTGTAGACAAGTGAGAATGTTCACCATCCGTCTGGAATTGCAGCAACCATAAACGCCCCCCCGCCCCCACACCCACACTCCTCTTGTGTCAAAGACTGGCACCAAAACAGCCCGTTTGCATCGGACCCACCCGTATTCCCAGGCATCGCCTGATCCAGACCTGCCGAACTGGGGTCAGACGTTAACCGGCCCTTTGGCATGGCACTCTTCTCCTTTCCTCCCAGGGGCATTTTCGCGTAGCACCCTCCTCCTCCCCAAGAGGGCGCCCTCCTCATTCTCTTCTGTTTGTCCTGCAGTTGTAGTTTCCATGAAACGGCTAAGTGACAGGTCCTCGGTTGGCACTCTCTGTAGCTGCTCTGCTCTCTCCTGCAGAGGGACTCTGACTGGTCTGTTTTAAGATGTCTGTCTGTCTCTGCTTGGGAAGCTTGCTTCAAAGTCTGGTTTTTGAAAGGAAAAGGAAAGAAAAAAAAAAAACAATGTTCTATATCCTGATATACTTTTCAGTATTTTTTTTCCCCAGTAAGGTCTCTTTTTTTTTTTTTTTTTTTTTTTTTTTGTCCAGTCTCTTCTCGCCTCACCCCTGCCACCCTTTGCATGAACTGAAATGCTATAAAGCCAGCATACCATTGGTGAGGGGCTCTCGTGGATCCCTTGGCCTCTGTCAGCTCGCCTGGCCCGTACTGACCGGCTCTTTCCAGAGAAAGCTTAACTCTACTGTTCTGTGTATGCTTTAATTAGTTAACTGAATGTATGTACAAAAAGAACAACCTTAGTGCAAGCGGAATGTTTAGGCTTTGTTTCTCAAAGTGTTAAGGCTCCCACAGAACTTGGCCTTTTGATGCTTGACTGATGGGGACCGCTATTCACATGGGGTTTTAAAAAATCCATTTGTTTTAATGCATGTTTTAAAAAGTGTAGGCCTAACCCTCTTTAGATGGTGAGTTTTTCCTCAGGACCAGAATAAGTCTCCTAGTTTGACGACCATTCCCGTAGCCCAAGCCGCAACAGTTTTCTCAACAAGCTGGTCTTACCACTATACAAATCCACTGTGACCATTCCTCCTTGTTACTGATGTACTGGAAACCATTGGATACTGGATAAATATATATGAATATATTTTTTAAATGTTTATATTTTTTCACCGCTGTAGAATGACTGATGGTTAAACTCCTGATTATAGTTGTTCAGAGAATGGGTCCTAGATGCCAACGTGAAATGCATGTGTATATGTGTATATATATCTATATCTTTGGGTCAAGTTTTTTTGTCTGTTGGCATAATGCTTCTACAGAAATGAAACATGTAGCTTTCCCAGTTTGACCAAATGCATTATGATGGATATGTTGTATATTTTAATTTCATTGCATCATGGATTAAGTTCAGGCAGTGAAACTGGCATTAGTGCCTTAACTGGGATCAAGGGAACCTTCCCTGCCTTCATAGAAACTTGGAGTAGTCAGTGCAATATATGCCTTAAATGTTTTTGTTTCGTTTTGTTTTCTACAAACATTTCAGAGAAATAAAACTCATTTTCGTAACGGTTTGTCTCCTTTTGGTAATGTTCTTTGTGCAGTGTAATACTTTTTTGTAACTTAAAAAAAAAAAAGAATGAAATATGGACAAAAAGATTGGCAATGCAATATCACGTGGATTCATTCTTTATTTTAAAATTAATTATTTGGGTTAACTTAAAGCTGCTCTGTATATTGTTAAACGAAACAATTACAACATGCGGAAAGGAAAGTCATCCATGTTAATTTTCCAAAATTTTCACTACAGATTTCAGACAACATTTATAGGGACCAGGACTTGCACATATCTCAACTTGCACATCATAATCAATTCTAACGGCAACTTCTTTCAAAGTGAGCCTTATCAATACGATTAAAAACCATTACATAACTTCCACTGAGGTAAGGGTAAAAACAGCATTCAACTTGGCTAGATCATTTGGAGTAACATTGTTCTGCTTCATCCACATAGCATATCTTACATTTAATCACACTCTTCATTTCCAAAGATTCAGAGGTTCTAATTGTTTTATTGGACCTCTTAACATGCATAAAAACAATAAATTCTCGACATATAACAGAATCCATAACTGAAGTATGAAGTGTAATTTCTTAAAACGTATGACGTATTTACTGTATTAAAAAAAAAAAATTCAGGAAAGTTCCAAGGATGTGTTTAGAACCGAACTGTGTCCGTGCCTAGAACCGAACGTAACCAGGCACTTACATTTACAAAATGGATGTCGTGGCGATTGCAAGTGCTGCTAGAGATTCTTTGAATGGGATGGAGTGAGCCATCTGGCCAGTGGTGCACTGTGTGATGCAGAGAAGGGCCCAGAGACGGGGTGGTTTATTCGTCATCTTTGTCCTTGGCTCCGTGTTTCAGGATGCGGGTGAACTCTGCATAGTTGAAGTTGCCCTTTTTGTCAATGGGTGCTTCCCTGAAGAGTTCGTCCACTTCCTCGTCTGTGAAACGGTCTCCCATGGTGGTCAGCAGTTCTCGCAGGTGGTCCTCGTGAATGACACCTGGCCAGGAGGGAAGAAAAGAGTGCAAGGTGTGTCATTCTGTGTGTAACCGAGAGAGAGAGAAAGCGTAGAGCCTTCTCTGGAATGTGCGCGCGCGTTGGGTGCATGCCTATGCTAGCGTCGTTTATCATGCATGCTTGCAGATCGATCTCGTGTTGAAACAGAGGCAGGTCGGTGAGGTCGCTTACCAGATCCTTCCTCGTCGAAGCAGGCAAACGCGTTTCTGATGACGTCCTCGGGGTCTGTGCCGTTGAGGCGCTCTCCAAACATGGTAAGGAACATTGTGAAGTTGATGGGACCTGGAGCCTCGCTCATCATACCTTCCAAATATTCATCCGATGGGTTCTTGCCTATTGGAGATGTTAATTACTCACAGTTACTTTAATTACTCAAAATTTGTATTACTCACATTTTTTTTATTTATCATTCTTTAACTCCTTAGCTGGTAAAGTGTCTTGCTGACAGTTAAAGACCAGGCAAAGAAAGTTTATATAACGCCTTTCATATAAAGGAGGCAGTTCAATGTTCTTTACAAAGACAAAGGCAAACAGCAGTGAATAGATCAAAATTACAAATAATTACTGAAGTTCAATTATTGAATTATCAAAGAAAAAACATTTTTCACTTATTGCAGCATACCCAGGTTTGTGTGAAAGGATTGTGACAAAGTATGTAAAGAATGACTCTCTATTTTAAGTCACCCTTTGAGCTTTTTTTTAGTCTAGATGAATGGGGGCATCTTAGTAATTCTGTTAAAAGTAATCAAGCATTAATCCCCTGGGTCTTTCTTCCCCCCAGTCAATTATGACTGAATCCTTCCCTGGGTGCTCTTTAACCCCATGGTCTATTGTCTGGCTCTCACACTCTCTGCGTTGCTTTTGTCTGAAGAGAACTTTAGCCGACCCGGGGTATTTAAAGCATCCTCTTATCACTGCAGGGTATCTGCAGCCTTCAAGCCCATTAGGAGCCCTTTACTAGGGTGCACAGGCTTTCTAGGTTCTGCTGAACAGTTTGAGAGAACGCATAACGACACGTCTTGAAATTCCATCATCAGATTGTGTGTGTGTGTGTGAGTGTGTTTGTATGTAGGTATATGTGTGTGTGCATGTGTGTATACAGTATGTGTGTGTTTCTGTGTGCATGTGAGTGTGTGTGTGTGTGTGTATGTGTGTGTGTGTGTGTATGTATGTGAGAGAGAGAGAGTTTGTGTTTGTGTGTATGCATGTTTCTGAGTGTGTGCATATATATGTGTGTGTGTGTGTGTGTGTGTGTGTAAGTTTGTGTGTGTGTGAGTATGTGTGTGTATGTCTAAATGTACATGTGAGTGTGTGTGTGTGTGTGTGTGTGGTTGTCTTACCCAAGGAGGCCAACATGTCGTGCAGGTCCTCCTTGTCAATAAACCCATCTCGGTTCTGGTCGATCATGTTGAAGGCCTCCTTAAACTCTTGGATCTGGGACTGGTCGAACATGGCGAAGACATTGGAGGTGGCCCTCTGAGGCCTCTTTTTTGTGGTCTTCCCCTTGGCGCGTTTGCTGGACATGATGGCAGCTGGTGTGACCTGAGAGGCAAAGACAGAGCAAATCTCAGGCCTTCAGTTAACCTGCAATGCTATGCATGTTATGTTATACACATACATACATACATATGTATGTATGTATATGTTCACAGGGGTCTGAGAAGGAATGTGCTGTAATGGCTTCCAGGCTTTCCAGGAGTATGAGAAAAGAATGCGTCTTTGTCATTTTGATAAGTGGTTTTCATCTACTTGAGTGCTCTTCTAATTTGCTTGTTTGCCCAGCAAGCATTAAACAATTTAAAACGGTGAATATGTCTTTGTCTTTGCCCAGAGTTCTGCAGATGGGTGTTGTCTACAAGCTGATTGCCCCTGTCAGCTCAGCTCAGGAAGAAACTGGTGATTTTGCTGAATCTACACTATAGGAGCACAAAGTACCTGGCAGGAAAAATCTCACACCCAGGTGAAACAATACCTAGAGAACTAAAACAATAATAGATATAATCACTTATCACAAATATTTCCTAGAAGTTGTTACAAGTTCACAAAATTTATAATGAACAAACTATTGGAAATATTAAACGGGCAAAAGAAAATTCACGTTTCCATGACAACGACACACCAATATTTCTTTTCATCAGGTTCTCAAGTTTTTTTTGTTATCAAGGGGTCATGTTAACAAGGACTCAATGATTTGCCTTGTAAAGGCTACGCTTTTCATTTCCTGAATGAAAGAGTATTCATGTACCTTGGTGCTCCTGGAACTGAAGCTAATCTAGTTTGAGCTCATTTTCTTATCTAAATGTGTTTTCTTTGATCACACGTCTGAACAAAGGCAGACTGTGTCTCTGTGGCTCTCCGTCAGTTCAGAACACAAGTGCTCTCTAATTTATTAGACTTACTTCATCTGGCCAATGGCATAGTCAAATGCCGCCCCCCCTCCACACACATACATCCACACCCATGCACCCAACAGCGTCCCTGCATGTCACTACCAGACAACCAGCAACAGTATAAGACAGTATTCTCAAAGCAGAACTTTTAATAGAAACCAGACAGTCTACAGAAGTGGGATGTCTGGTTCATTCTTGCTTTTGGCAAGAAGAGGAGAAAGAATCTCTTGGGTCCTTTTGACCTCTGTGCCGTTTCTCTGTAAAACTGTTTGGGAGTGTGTCCTCTTGTCTAGCATGCTTCTGTGGGTACATCTGAACTCCATTGAGTTAGTTTGTATCTGAATGTGTGTGTATAAATGTGTCTGTGTCTGTGTGTGTGTGTGTGTGTGTGTGTTTGTGTGTGTGCAATGTGAGGGAAGCAGAAAATGTAAACAGGGTCCTGTTCTTTCTCAAGCTCAAACTGATAAGCAGCCCTTAAATGGTTTTGGATTTCGCCTTCCCAGCAAACACAAATACCTTTTTTCTTGTAGCACCCCTGTAACCATTTCCAGCCATCAGGAGGCACATACTTATACCTACATTGCACCTCCATATGACCCACACTCTCCCTACTCTCCACACAAAGACTGTTCAAACAGAACCCACTCCAAGCCAAGGTGGTTACATCATCATCATCAGACACATTAGTCCGTCCTGTTCACTCTCCTCCCCAAAGCCACCCCTCCCACACACACACATAGTTCTCCAGTCTGCAGGAAATGAATATTTGAAGCATGAGCAACTGACGGATGATCTCAACATGATCAAAAAGCATGTCATCGAGTAGCTAAAAAAAAAAAAAAAAACATTCTTTTCTCACAATTAAATTAAATTCTCACAATAAATACTCTAGGTCAGATGACTTGACTTCCAAAGGTGCATGATGGAATTAAAAAAGGACTGCAAAGATAAACTGATCACATCAAATCAATCAATATGCAGAGGAAAACAAACTGTTGCAAAACTTCACTCAGCATCTCAACAATTGCAGCCCTGAAAACCGACAGAGCAGAAGATATAAAGCCTTCATGCAGCTCAGTTCAAAGCTCCTGTGAAAAGCTATTTTCTCTCTTTGTGCACTATAGAAAGATTGTTTTCAGCTGCAGACATATGTGTGTGTGAAGGGTCCAAGGGGTCCTGGAATTTCTTACAGTAAATCCTGAGTGATGATAAAGGCTACAGCCTTCTCCCTCACATGCAACAGACCATTCCAGCTGCCTTTCTGCCATGGAAGCTCACAGTATCAACTTACACACGAGGATAGTTTAACAGCTTTCAGCTCTGCTTCTATCAACGCCTGACAGACAGACAGTCCTCAAGACCACAGGCCTAAGGTCAGTTCAGACTGTCAACCCGAGCGTGACCTCATGCATTCCCAGCGGCGACCAAACTGCTCACTGCACACAGCAACTCTCACTGCGCAACCGTTTCTCCCGGGTTCTGGAGACAGAGAAGAAACTCATACATCCCTTTCGGTACCCAAAGAGACTTAAGAGAGACTCTAAAAGACAGAGAGAAAAAGGAAAAAGCCAAACAAACAAACAAAGCAAAACCATCTCACCTTGGCTTCAGGTGATCAAACTTGGAGCCGTGCAAGCCCTTTTGTCAAGTTCCACGGTTGAGAGGGAGGGAAGCAGTTGTTTTTACGATACAAAAGTTTGTTTAAAGCATCAGCCTAGCAATGTGCCCCTCCCCTTTCCCTCTCAGCCAACCAGGTGCCCAGGCTTTTAGAAATGGAGCCGGCCCAGTCCAGGGATTTAGCCATATAAGGGAAAAGAATGTGGCGGCTGGAGTCTGTCTCACTACCGCAGGGCGTTCGGGATGCAGAGGAACGGAGCTGAAATGACAGGAACCCAGATAAGGCTGCCTTATTTAGTGAAAAAGAAACGACTCTGCATGCTTGTGTTTGTGTGTCAGTGTGCACTGGGGTGTCAGTGGGTGCTTGTGTGTGTGTGTTTTTCACTATATGTGTGAGTTGGTAAGCAGCAGTGTGTTTGTTTTTGTTTTCTGCTTTATCCCATGAGACTGTAAAACTATTTACACTCTGTCTCTCTTTTTTCTCTCTCTTTCTCTCTCTCTCTCTCTCTCTCTCTCTCTCTGTCTCTCTCTCTCCCTCTCTCTTTCTTTCAGGGAGGCCCCTTCCATAGTCCATAATCACAACATCACATCGTTTCCAGACAAGAGAACTTCTTTAAAAGGCAGTGTCCTCCTTGTCCTCATTGTTTATCTAAAGTGTAAATTCAGCCCTGGCTGCGGGAACGTTCACAGGTCATTTTCCTATCGTATATTTCAGCCCATCACTGTAATGGAGCTGTGGCTGGCAGACAGTACCAAAGGAACTCCTTAAAAGTCTTGTCACATAAATGTATTGGTTGCTGCAAGTGTTTCATACATTGTAAAAGGGATAATGATGAGAAAGATATTAAGATACTAATAGGGATGAAAGAGGCACATTCACCCCCTGGTTGTTGCATGATCTCTTTGTGCGTGTCTGTATTTTTGTGTGTGTGTGTGTGTGTGTGTGTGTGCGTGTTCGCGTGTTTCCGTGCGTGCGTGCGTGAGTCATATGTCTTTATGCTGGGCTGTTATTAGCAGTAGTCCAAAAATCAATTATATTTTATATTATTTCTAGCAGACAGACTAGCATGTCTAATGTTGTATCTCTGTTGTTTCTCTCTTGTTGTTGTAGGTCTACACAAGTATCCTGACATTCCAATAACTGGTTTAAACTATTCCTCAAATGAATTATCATGTTCAGGACATTCAATTAAACTAATATTGCCCATGCATGCAGATACAGCCTTTTCACATGATGCAGATGCACTACTGATAGGCATCAGTCGCATGAGGCCAAGACAGCTGACTGCGGACAAGACTACCACCTTGTGGTGAATAGGCCCACTCGGAAACATTAAGTGGCCAAGCTCCGTACTGTGTGTCATGTTCTTTCTAGCCTATTTTGCTTTAAATACGTTGATGACGGGATTTAGGCTATAGGGATGGTTTATTATAAAATGTCAAACTAAATAAATAATTAGTCTACAATAAATTTAATCAACATTATAGCCAATTCTTTGATCTGTTGCCAAAGAAGGCCTATGGGATTTTTCGTTGTTATCAATGACAATCTGAAGGAAATCATTAAGCTATCTTCTTTTTCAGGCCTTCTCTAAGGGCAGGAAACTAGTCTGGGTGCTCTGTCACAACTGCGGAAATAACTACAAAGAACTAAGTATCCTACCTGAAAGTAACTGATTTCGTAGTTAAATACGTGTAGGCTTTCATAACGGTTAATAACGACATTCGCTCTTGCTATCACTGCCACATTCTCTCTTGCTCTCTGTATGTTATGTAAACAAAACAACGAGGGTAAGGCGTGAGTGACTTCAACATAAGATTTTGATTGGTGGCCTACTTTGATTGACTGGTGTATCGCTCCAAACAGAGGGCCAGTTTGTACAGGCAAATACATCGGAAGTTTAGGGAAGATTTGTTCAGCGCGAATTTGTGGTCTCTGTTGCTTGAGGTAAGTTATTGTGTGACCTTAACATAAGTAGTCTATACATTCAGAAAACGACAATTTCTGTGGTTGTAATGTTTGTTTGAACAAGTCTTGCCTTAACATATACCAAAAGCTGGTTGTACTTAACTTTTGGGGTTGCAGTTATGGGCGATTATTGTTGCCATGTCATTGTTGGATGCTATTATAGCTAACGTGGGCTGACTAATTACTGTTCCCCCGGAACTATAGCTGTCCGAGAATCAGGATAATTTGCGGAAACACAAGAGATAACATTCCTTGGATTGCGTCCGTCTCGTTTTATAATACCTCCATGGTCTCGTCGTTTCAATGCCTTCGACCCACACGGAACTCCAAACAATCAAATATATGAACGAAATATTAGTTATTTGCAATGTTTTCAGTTTTTATTAACAAGGAAACTCGAAGGGTCAAAAAGTGATGAAGAGTAACCTAACTTACTCCAGCCCTACACTGGTTGCATTGTATTAGGGTCTGTATTCAAATGAGCTTGATTACTTTGACATTTTGTGATTAGCAGGCTAATGATACTCCTGAAATTTTTTTTAGATGGCACTATAATGATTGCGCGTTTATGAGGTATTGCTGGTATTTTTCCAGTCGTGATTAACGGAAACTCAGGAATCTCTTGCTGGCATTTCAGGACTTTCCTTCAGTTTATAGTTGTATATATTCCTAGAAAACCTAGTATTCAGGAGTTATTAATGTTTTTGGATGGACAGAGTGCCTCACAGCGGTAGTTTTTTCATCTTATTGTTGTGTTTTCTTTTATGCCTTTAAAATGGCTCTGTTTACGAACAGTTTGTATAGATTTCATGAACTCGTGATGAACTCTTATAAGGTTGTTTGTGTCTTTATCAGCTCGAAGTCACAAGATTTCCTCCTAACGTTACGTTGTCACAGTTCTGCGTCGAAGGCCTACATTTGACATATCCTATTCCTACTTTGATGATGAATATATTATACAAATGGGCAATTCCACGGAAAACGTTTTTGTCACGTTCATGACGCAATTAAAACGCCATGATGTGATGTAAATAATCACAGAACATCCAAACAAATCCCATGTTTGAGTGTCTCTATATAATAATTTAAAAGTTCTAGAAAAAAATATTTAATCCTGTAAAATACTCAGAGGTTACAATTTAAACATAACAGATAGGGGTAAGATATGGGGTAAGACAAAAGTGCAAGTGACATTTTCTCCATTTATAGATCTTAGTATTAGCAACTCAGGAAATGGGTAGATTGACTGTCATTCATTCCTTTTTTCTCACTGTCCCTGTTTCTGTCAGTGTAATTCAGCCTGTACTCTGCCCGACTACATGAGCTGACAATGTGCATTTCAGGGCTTTGTGACTCAAAAACTGCTGTCCTCTGCAGATTCTATAACAAATATCAGTACGAATAAAGATCATGGTATTCTACTGAAAAATAACTGACTGCGACTGAGCACAAAAAACATTCACCTATGTTTTGGGTGACTTACAAAGTAGAAGCAAATATAATTAAGCACCTGAATCCACTACTGGAGCAATGAAACTACTCTTTGGAGGTGTCAGGCCAAGCTGTGTCAGGTCCCTCAATATAAGCTCATTGTGAGTCTTGCATGTAGCCAGTCAGTTGCATGTAGCCAGCAACCTTTATCTGAGAGTCCTTGACTTATCCTACAGTCCACTTCTGTGGTGTTGACCAAAGAGGTCGAGGCAGTCTGAGTGGTATGGAGGTCATGGAGTTTAGCAGGTGAATGTGGGTCAGGAGAATTGTGAAAACATCAGGAATTGTTGTCTTTATGGTAGCTTCTCTTTACAGCAGACAAAAGAGAGAGAGAGAGAGTGAGAAAGAGAGAGGCACTCAGCCTCTCCCAGAGTGTTAGAGAGGATTTTTTTTGTGTTTCAGTTTGAGAAGAATTGTTAGTGAATCATGTGCTACATTTTGTGGTAATGTGGTGTGTATGTGTTTGTGTGTGTGAGAGAGAGAGGGAGAGAGAAATCTGGACTGAGTATTTGATTCAATGGTTGTGTGTGAGTTTGAATGAAAGGTTCTCCCCAGCTAGCCTGGGATGATCAGCGTTGAATGTGCTGGGTCTCTCTCTCTCTCTCTGTCAGTGTCCATCTTGCTGCTGTGCGTTTAGTTGTCGATTAGGCTTCATGTCCCTGTACCCTGTCTGACTAAGCCATCCCTGGAGATAGTAGCCAAGTCTCAGATTAGACCTCATCTCTCTCAGCCTGGACCAGAACTAGTTCCTGAAACGGGTGGCTTTTACAAGGACCACATCTGGATGCTGATTCTGAAAGGATACACCTGTTGGCCTTTGGACTGACACCCAAGGGAGAGAAAAGAGGAGAGAAGCTAGAGATTTCTGGGGTGTCAGGGGGGATGAAGGAGGGCTTGGTTTTCGATGGCAGCTGGAGGGTCGAGGGGACCAGGCTACACAGCGAAGGGCTACCTCCAGCCCTCTCTATGGGTAAGAGAGAAGCCCAGGTTAACTGGGGCTGTTAGCATTAGGTTTAGCGTTAGCGTTAGCATCTAGGCTACGAGCCAAAGCTGGAATCAATAGCACAGCTGGTTCACATGCTGGTTCACTAAGGACAAGCGTGAGATAACATTCAGTGCTCGGAGCCGGTGGGGGTCTAACTGGTTAGAAATAATGATTTGCTTTGTGGTAAAATGGATGTTTGTCCCGTGAACTCAGACATGTCAGGATCATCATGATGCATGTGAATGTCTTGCCTTTGATTCAATACATGTCATACTTGATTTCCTTATTATTTTGAAATATTCTCTATTTATGAAGACAAAGGTAGTCAGACAAGCTGCACTACCCTGACAAGGAAAGTCATTCTAACATCGGTGCATCCTAAGCAGATTCGCAGCTGCGTCAGCCCAACATGGCGCTGGGAAATCAGAGTCGACCTGCTTTGGCTTGTTGACATTTTGACAGGGATTCTTCTCACCCCCTGACGTGTGTGTTCAGGCTTGACAGAGGCAAAGGCTTCTCTGTGTTTGTCGTGGCTCGGCAAAGCTTGTAACTTCTCCAGAGAGCACCCTTGGACAGAGTGCATTTTAACCCAAGCCATACTGCCCTGAACTTTCAGTGCATTGTGTTTTTTCTCATATGGGTGGAAGGCTGGCACCTAACAAAGACTACGGGCCTGAGGCCAAAAGCTTACACAATGTGCTACTGCTGTAGGCTAGTCTAGAGCTTGAATGGAATATTTGGAGAAATTGGGAGGCTTCATCCATCTTCAGTATCCTACTGAAATCTGAACCGGGTCATTGGTTGACACACCTGCCAGGTGACCGAAAGCCCATATTTGGCGACTTGCCATTTGTATTGTGTACAGTGTGATGTCACAGAGGTTTGTGTGTGTGTGTGTGTGGAAAAGTGAACCCAGGACATCCGGTAGACCTTGGCCACTGAGCAGACGCAGTGGGTGGACTGGATCGTGAGCCATTATTAGACTAGTCATTGCTTAGATTGCATAGGTTTACATCACACACAGGAGAACACAGAACCTCTGCTTCATAGGAGCAGGAAAACTTTCACAGAAAAGTCTAATGTAAGATATGTTTCCTTAGCCAGGCTTAGAGGTTATTGGGTCAGGTGGGTTTGGTTTGATGTACCTGTACTTGTTTTGTTTTTTTAATGTAGCCTATTCTTCTTGTCTTCTAACTAAGTGTTGGGCTGTATTGATTTGTATTGATTGGAGTTTTGTGGAGCGCATTCACTGTTTAGTGTGTACGTGCTTTGTTGGGGTGCATTGCTCATGTGCATGTGGATTTTTCTTTACAGTGTGTTTAAAGGTTATCTGTTTTGTGTTTATTCTGTATTTTATGAAGTGTTTGGCCATTCAGACCTAAACGCTGGTTTGTGTGTGTTTTTGAGAGGCTGCTATGTTCGTATAGCTGTCACAGTTTTGTGTAGGCCCAGCGTGAGAGTTTAATATTTTTTGTCTGTTTAATCTTTTTGTTTTTTTAACTTTCAATTAATGTTGGGTGTAATGTGAAATGAAGATTTGGTTATTATTTAAACATTTTTACAATGTTGTAAATAAAATGCGCCTTTGGGCTCTTTTAACCTGTTGACAACGCCAGTCACCAACAGTGAGCTACCCTATCAAAAAAGATGTGGTCTAGTATCTCTATTTTTTCTTCTCTTAATCATCTCCGAATTATGTTTCTCATTTGCTGACCATTGAATAATATTTATGACGGCGCATTGCTTAAGTGCATTGCTCCATGTCTCAATTGTCTCAGTGTCTGTGTGGTTGTCAGCAAGACTTTGATTATTGCTGGTCGTGTGGCGCTCCGTCCTGCCTCCGTCCTCTCTTCCTGGGTTGGTAGTGGCTGTGCTTTTGCTCTCTGACTCTATCTTTTTCATTTTAAGGATTCAAGGAATTTTCTTGTCACATACTTCCTGATTTTTTTCTTTTTCCTTCCCCTCTTCCTGGTCCTGCTCAGTCCCAGACCATGAACTACGTGGGCCACCTGGCAGAGACGGTGTTTGTGACGGTGAAGGAGCTGTACCGCGGCCTCAACCCGGCTACGCTCACCGGGGGCATCGACGTCATTGTGGTGCAGCAGCCCGATGGCACCTACCAGTGCTCACCTTTCCACGTGCGCTTCGGCAAGCTGGGTGTGCTACGCTCCAAAGAGAAAGTGGTAGGAAAAATAGTGTGTTAATTGTCACTGAAGGGCAAACATTCTCTCTATAATGTAGATTTTTTTAAACTACGGTCACTTCAGATAACTAATAATAGTTGAAATGAATCAGTATTAGTAGCTATTAATCAATAATTAATTGTGGTATCATGAATAAGTTTGCTACGTAAGTGTTGCATAACTGCCAAGATGAATTGGCAGTCTGTTGTTTTTTCTGGAAAGATTAAGTTAAGTCTCTTTTATTGTCAATTTCTCTACATATACAGAGGAATCGAAATTACGTTTCTAGCTATCCCACAGTGATGTGCACGGTCAGGCCCAATCACACACCCATTCACACACAGTCACACACCAGTGGAGAGGATTACCATGCAAGCCACCAGGAGCAATTTTGGGAGTTCAGTGTCTTGCTCAAGCACAATTCGATGGGGTCAGGTAGAGTGGGGCTCAAACCTGCAACCTTGTGGTCACCGAACAGCTCTTCTACCACCTGCACCACCACCGCCCTAGATGCATGAAGAATGATTTAAACGAATCCAGAAGTTTTCAAACACTAATGACATCTTAAAAGGCTGAACATTTCTCACCTCCCTTACGTGTCCTGTGTGTCCCTACAGGTGGACATTGAGATCAATGGGGAGCCAGTGGATCTGCACATGAAGCTGGGGGACAATGGCGAAGCCTTCTTTGTGGAGGAGAATGAGGACCTGGGGGTACGTGCTCCGTACAGCCATAATTACCAGAGGAGCATTGTACAAGAGATTTTTTTGGGTCTTTTTTTTGCCTTTAATCGGTGTGAAGAGAACAGGAAATGACTGGGAACAGGAAATGAGACAGCCAGCTGAGTCCAGGCAAAACCCCAGAGTAGCATTTGTTGTTGACATAGTTTGCAGTCTTAATAGTGACCAAGATGAGAACAAAGTCATGGTGGTAATGATTGAAAGATGCGATTTGGCAGCGACGCTTTGCAGAAAAGGCATCCTGTTTCTTAAACACATTTAATACATTTATTGTCCAAATTTACTGTCCATTAGTGGTGGATTTTGATGCCACATTTGGGGACCTTAGTGCTGACGGGTACTCCTAGCTCTGTTCAATGACTCAACCCATTCTCTGTTTCAGGGATACTTTGTTATGCAGTTCCCAGACATCTGAACCCTTGGTCTATTGGTTGCATAGGGTAGATAGATAGATAGATAGATACTTTATTGATCCCCAAGGGGAAATTCAAGGTCCCAGCAGCTTAAAAAAATCACACACACAACATATACTACAGTATATGTACACAGGATGATAAGAAGCAGATCAACAAAACAACATGACTAGATCAACATTACTAAAAGGAACAATAGAATACAAATACTAAGGGTAGAGATGTGCATGAATGTGCTGATCAAGCTCTTCTGCTGCATGATAGTGCTGTGGAGTGGATGACAGTCATTGTCCAGGATGTTGAGTAGCTTGTTCAGGGTCCTTTTGTCTGATACTGAAGTGATGCACTCCAGTTCAGTTCCCACAACAGAGCCAGCTTTCCTTACCAGCCTGTCTAGCCTCCCCAGCATGCCACAGCATAGAAGAGGACGCTGGCAACAACAGACTGGTAAAACATCCAGAGAAGCTTGCTGCAGACGTTGACAGGACCGCAGCCTCCTCAGGAAGTACAACCTGCTCTGCCCCTTCTTGTAGAGTGCTTCTGTGTTGGGTAACAACACGTTGCTAAATGCTGCGTTAATTGGCTGCAGTTAGCATGTGGTGTTGAGCAGCAGATAAAATATGAGCTGTTATCACACCTGTCATCCACCCTCATGTTTGCTCATGTCTCTGCTGAAAGTGTTCACCCTGTCTTCCTGTCCTGTTGGGCAGGAGGATGGCCAGCTATTTCGCTTGCGCTGGTACTGTACTGGTGTTAAGTGACATGGACTATTGCAAGAGCAATAAAGATTAAATCCAATCAAAACCTCTCTGTCCTCCAGGCCCGGGTACCTGCCCACCTATGCACCTCCCCCATCCCGATGAAGCCCGGCGAGGGCTCGGACGAGGCTGTGGAAGCCTTGGGGCCTCCTGGCTCTCGCAGGAAGAAGCGCAGACGGAAACGCGCATGCTCCGACTCGTACCGGCGAGCCGACGATAGCAGCTCCTCGTCAGACGCCCCTGAGCAGGAGGAGGAGTCGGTCCTCTGTGCCAGGTCAGAGGAGATCATTACTGTTAAAATGCGTTTGATCATACAGATCTAGTCTAATTGTGTGATTTTTTTTTTTTTAGCAGTTATCCAGTGCTAAGTGATCCAAGATGATATAATTGGATATTGACACTCAATCATGTTTGTATGCAAATGACTAGTACTTGTATTGTCTCTTCTATTATTTGTCCATACGCTCTATACTTCTATACTTCCATACTTCCATACTTGCTCTCGATGACTGATGCCTGACAGTAGTCTCCCAAATGTTCTGTTTTTGGACAGTGTTCTGACTGTTTTGTTTTGCACCTTACAACAGTAAGTCGGTGTACTTCTCCGTCTCTGATGACAGTTTTGAGGGTCTATCCAGTTGTCCATCTCAGTCGTGGGACGTTCACCCTCATTCAGATGGGGAGGTTTCGCCAAACGAGAGGTATGCAAGAGAAGAGTACGCAATAGCAATAATGTATAGTCTAGAAATGCCAATAATGTATAGTCCATAAATGGTAATAATTTATAGTCACTAAATGGCAATAATGTATAATTTAGAAATGGCAATAATGTATCATTTAGAAATGGTAATAATGTATAGTCTAGAAATGGTAATATTATATAGTCTAGGTATGGCAATAATGTATAGTCTAGAAATGATCTTGACCCCTGAGATATTGGTAAAGAGTTAGATTTAGTTTTATCAAAGTATATAATATATATTAAAGTATATGGTGAGTAGAGTAGAGGTGGCTAGAGGTTGTAACTGGTGGGAGTGTCCCTGTGTTCCCCATGCAGTGTGTTCCACAGTCGGCCCTCCTCCCCCAAGAGTGACTCAGAGCTGCTCGTCAAGCCTCAGGAGTCGGTTGGCCCGCAGATGCAGTGGTGCTGGGGAGGCTTCCCAGAGGTACGTACACGCGCGCACACAGACACACACACACATACATCCACATCCACACCCATCCACTTTTACACAGCCATGTAAAATGAAAAGGCACATGTAAAAAGAAAAAGACGTAAAGATGAATGAGGATCTCCAGACATTAAAAAAAGGTTAAAAGAGTTCTCGATTAGTCTTATTTTCAAACACGTCATGTGTCCACCAGCAACAATGGCACTAAATGGCTTCTGTACTGAAATTGTGTTCTATACTAGAGTGTGAACAACCATGTAGGATTTTTTCCTTCAGCCTTGTTTAGTCCTCCTGTTTCATGACCTGTTTTCTTTTCCAGGTGTGTCAATCTGAAAGGTCATCAGCAGACCTTCAGAGACCCCCGACATCCCCTCTCACTCCTTCCGAAAGCTCCCACTTCCGTACCATCCAGAGGCAGGACTCTTTCGACCTGGGCTCCTTGGACGCCTTGTGTACCTCTCCCTCTTCCGAGCCTCCCGTCACTTTGGTAAGGCCAGAGCCCCGGACGCCCCTGGCAGACTCCGGTCCTGCTGGGTCCTTCTCGTTCGCAGCACACTCCACCCCCAGCGAGCCTCCAGACACCCCCCAAGGACTCTTGCCGTCGCCAGCCAATGCAGAGGTTCTCGGGCCTGGGGGGCCGCAGCACTTGGGGTCCCTGGTGGCCCAGGACAAGTCCGAAAGCTTCACGCTAACTGATAACAGCGGCAGCAGCTTGGTGTCCTCTACTGTGAACACTGGACATTCCTCTGTGATGTTAAGCAGTTCCAGCTGTTCCAGCTTGGGCAATGCGGACCTGTCGTCGAGCACGGATGTGAACACCGACCCAATGAGCGGTTTGCCAGAGCCTTCGCAGGACCTGGATGGTCCGGAGAGAACCAGCTCTCGAGAGGGAGATAGTGGAATCGAGCCCAGCACAGAGGGGCCAGACTACAACTACGATGACCGGAGCTCACAGACCAATCAGGAGGCAGAGTGTGTTGGAAGGACAGACAGTTTGGAAGAGCTTAACCAATCAGAGGAACATCCCAGCTCTACAGAACCTGCCTCCAAATCAGCGGACGGTCAGGACAAGAGGAAAGGTTTGACATGCTCACTCTTGTCTGGGAAATCTGGGAAATCATAATGGCAGACGTTGAAGGGTTTGGCTTAGCATTGCATTGCTTTATTACTTCATAGAGTCGACACTTTGATGGATCTGTTACTTTGCACTTTGTCCATCATTTACAGCAAGGCCCTTAAAACCAGATTAAATTTAATATAAACACATTGTGCAATCTCGCCCTGCCTTGGCACAGGTAAGCGCAGTCAGCACCTGGGACCATCCGATATCTACCTGGACGATCTGACCAAGCTGGACCCTGAGGTGGCAGCTCTCTACTTTCCCAAGAGGTAAGAGAAGAGATCAGGCACCATTAAACCGTGAAGTATGCTGGGTTCCCACTGAATAAAAGTGTAGTCCTTAGGCTGTTATTAATGATTTTCCAGGGGCTTAGAAGAAACATTTTTTTTTCATCATGCTCAGAAGAGCTACTTAAAACCTACTATAGTTTAATCTACAAAGTGACATCTCCATTTTCCTTAAAATAAATAATGTTTTTGCTTTAAAATCAGTTTTTATCATCAGATAATCAAGGCAGAGTCCATGAGTTTGACTGAATAGTCTTTCATTTGCTATTGGATGAATGAAGAATAATCTAATCTAATCTAATCTAATCTCTTCTCCCTTATTCTGGCAGCGAGACCGAGTCGGCCTCGAGGCCAGGTGCTGACCAGTCGGGGAACCAGTCCCCCCAGTCGGTTGGCAGTGCCAACATGGACAGTGGCACAGATTACCTGTCTGACACCCCCGCTGATGCCCTGGACGTCACTATGTCTCTGTGTGGGAGAGACGGGGGCACCAGCCAGATCAACAAAGGTGAGGAGAAGAAATGGGAAATAGGACGTGTGTGCGTGTCTGTGTGTGTGCGTCTATATGTTTGTGTGTCTGTGTGTGGTTGGGACATATCATACTGTTACTACTTCTAAATTGTCTTTTTTTATATTTAATATATCTAGCCCTGTCCAGAGAGTTCATTCAAACCCTTATAAGCATGAAGTATGCATACTGTTTGTATCTGTCTGTATATTTCCCTTTCAGAGAAGTTTATGGAGCACATTGTCACTTTTCAGCATTTTGTGAGCAACCCAGGAATCATAGATGATCCTAACCTTGTCATCTGCATCAACGACAAGTAAGCCCACAGTTAAACACTTTGACTAATGTGGGAAACAGAATCTAAGGCCAGTGCATTAGATGGTAAATATCTCGCCATGGGAGCCAGAAGAACCAAATCGGTGGCTGCCAAAATATAAATTCTTGATTCCATCTGTCTGTCTGTTTGCAGATACTATAATTGGGCTGTAGCTGCCCCTATGGTTCTGTCTATGCAAGCCTTCCAGAAGAATCTTCCAAAGGTGGGTCTTTCCGATGTGCATGTGCTGTCTGCTGAATCATAGTTAGTTACAAGTGTTTTCTATGCTGGCATTGTTTCACACACTTCTCCATTTTGTCAAATCAAAATTTCACTTCATTTCACATCAAAAACAAAGTTCATACCATGGCTCAACACAAAACATACATCTCAGAATTCATCAGCAGAATACAAAACATACGGCCATATCAGACTCTAATTTAAGTGACAGCCTTAGTGCAAAATGTGAAGTCTGAGATAATTTAATATCAGGGCAAATCAGTTTGCTAACGTAATGCCATGAGTAAGATCCCGAGTTCAAACGTGTGCTCACACATGCATCTCGCATGGGGCTTTAAATCATGCAGACATTTGAGACTTTTTCATTTTATATTTGCCAGTCTGCACTCTTTCCCTATGCAAATCTAAATGACAAGCTTTGATGTGGTCTGAAAGTACCAGAGAAGGAGTGGGGTGATGGCAGCAGTTAGTTTGTCTCCCAGTAGTTGTCATTGGCAGACGTGTCCAGTCTCTCCTGGTGTGGTGACCTTCCTCCCAACCTGTGTGTCTGTGCAGAGTACCATCGAGCAGCTGGTGAAGGATAAGATGCCCAAGAAGTCTGGCCTCTGGTGGTTCTGGAGGAGGAAGGACATGGACTCTAGCCAGGTACGCTCACAGAGACAGACACAGGCTGCCTGGGTCACCATCGCTCTCATTGATACAGCATAGGGCATTGGGCTCGGTGTGTGTGTGTTGTGGACTATGCTCTGTCCCCTGTTGTTTCAATTATGCAAAATGACATTTGAGGTGACATTTATTATTTTTTTCTCCCTTCCTGCTCTCTCTCTCTCTCTCTCTCTCTCTCTCTCTCTCTCTCTCTCTCTCTCC
>JAGFZM010002271.1:205728-230048 GCA_017657215.1 Limnothrissa miodon
CCCCCCCCCCCCCTTTTTTTTATTAGACTTCTGTGAGCATTATCAAAGTCTTTAAAATTGTTGTCCAAAATTGTTAATTTCACTTTCATGCAATTTCATTTTTAGTTTAATGTGACATCCTTTATATGTGGCCAATTAAAATGTATTTGTTCTAAAATTGAGATTTTCACACAACCCTGATGCATGCAGTATATGGTGTCCCATGTCATTAGTTAGCCCTTATCCATCTATGGGCTTTAAGTGTTGTCTTCACATGAACCCCCTCCCTCGTGAAAAGTTGGTATCAGAGATTTTCAAAGCTCCCTGAGCATTTGTTGTCGTTTCCAGGCAGCACCTAGCGGGTGCCTCCACTGATCTGGGGCCTGCCCCTGGCACTTCGGGGGCACACACACGGTCAGACTCCCTGATTACAGAGCAGTGCATCAGCCAGATTTACCGCAAGTCTCTCCGCCTCACCTCTCAGCAGATAGTAAGTAGCAGTGCATGGCAGTGGGCAACCATGTGCTTGGGCAACTGATTTCATATTAATACCATGAATTTTTATGTGTGACTACATCCTGAGGATCATTATTATGATAATGCTATGGTTATCCTGAGACAAGACCTAATTAATACCATGGACTAATCTCCGTCTGAGAGACTGAAAATTTGCTCTAGATGACCCTAGGCAGTTGGGTTAGCCGTGGACCTGCCCAAGGTTTCTTCCTAAACCATAACAAGATGACAAATGATAGCCAATGATGATTTGCCCCTGTTGTTCATTGGTGCTCCTTGCTATGAAGCGCTATGAGACATTAGACCTAACCATTAGGCCGATTCACTTTCCACACCACTTCCTAGGGTCATGCAGAAAAATGACAAGTGCTATTCTGAGAACAGGTAACAAGATACTGGTCCAATCATGATATTGGTCTCCTGTAAAGTTGGCCACAGTCCGCAGTTAAATTTTGAAACAATAAAGGTTAAAACATTGTAAGTATTTTTTAGAAAATGACAATCCCTGTGTTTTGACAACCCCTCTCAAAAATAACCCAGAACAGAAAAAAAACACAGAATGAAAGCTGCTCTCCACATAAATCTTTAAGGTTATCACAAGCTTGAGCTGCAGTGGTCTGTTTTGCTGGTCACTTATTAAGCTTTGTGTGCAGGAGAGTCTGAACCTGAGGGAGGGGGCCAATACGGTGGTGTTCAGTGTGACCACTCAGTACCAGGGCACCTGCCGCTGCGAGGCTGCCATCTACCTGTGGCACTGGGATGACAGGGTAATCATCTCCGACATTGATGGAACCATCACCAAGTGAGTTCAAGTCTGTGGGAAAAAAAATAAAGTAAATATATACAGTACAGGCCAGTGTGTTTTCTTTATTTTCATGACCATTTACATTGTAGATTCTAACTGAAGGCCTCAAAACTATGGATAAACATGCAGAGTTATGTACGCAGAGGTGAAATAACTGAAAACATGTTTTATATTCTAGTTTCTTCAGAATAGCTCTGCTCTGATTACTGCTTTGCACACTATTGGTAATCTCTTGATGAGCTTCAAGAGGTAGTCACCCGAAATGGTTTTCCAACTGTCTTGAAGGAGTTCCCAGAGGTGTTGAGCACTTTTTGGCCCCTTTGCCTACATTCTGGTGGTCCAGCTCACCCCAAACCATCTCAATTGGGTTAAAGTTCAGTGACTGTGGAGGCCAGGTCATCTGCTTCAGCATTCCATCAGTCTCCTTCTTGGTCAAATAGCCCTTACACAGCCTGGAGGGGTGTTTGGAGTCATTGTCCTGTTGAAAAAAAAAAATGCTCGCCCAACTACACACAAACCGGATGGGGTGGCATGTCGCTGTCAGTGAGAATCTACAATGTAAATGGTCATGAAAATAAAAATAAATAAAACACATTGAATGAGAAGGTGTGTCTAAACTTTTGGCCTGTACTGTGTGTGTGTGTGTATATATATATATATATATATATATGTTTAAAAATATATTTTACATTATACTTTTAACTACTCAAATAGGTGTTTGCAAGTGTGTATTTTGTTGCATGTCTGTTTTGTTTATATGGTCCTGGGACAAAAATATCTTACCTGTTGTGGTATCTGTTCTTCTTTAAGGTCCGATGCCCTTGGACACATTTTACCTCAGCTGGGCAAAGACTGGACTCATCATGGAATTGCTAAACTCTACCACAAAATTCACAAGTAAGAGCCGTAATTATAACCAATGAAGGGTTGGACATTAACCTCTCATACTGTTATCATTGAGCAGCTGTGCTGTGTGTTTGTGTTTACATAAGAATGTTGGCAGTATACAAATATGGAGACAAAGATTTGAATCTTTGAATCTTGAGTGTAACATTAGAAGGTGACGGGTAGAAATTTGTAAGCTTATATGTCACCCTGTCAATAACTTTTCCCATAGTATTTGGATCTTGTATTTACTTGGCTGTTTCTGAGATCCAAATAAAAGTACTCCAATGTGGTGTGTCGTCATAGGAACGGCTATAAGTTCCTGTATTGCTCTGCGCGGGCCATCGGCATGGCGGCCATCACTAAAGGCTATCTGCAGTGGGTTAATGACGGAGGAGTGGTGCTCCCGAAGGGGCCCGTGCTATTGGCTCCAAGCAGTCTCTTTTCAGCCCTTCACAGGTATTCACAAACACAAACACACACACACACACACACACAAATACACACACAACTCACAAACACATACATACATGGAGGGTTTTCTGGCATTAGAATGTGAATAATATGCAAAACGAGAAACGTAAAGTGCTAATTGAAAGTGCACATTGATGATGTTTTTATTGTTTGTTCCTTTTTCAGAGAAGTGATTGAGAAGAAGCCAGAGGTGTTCAAAATCGCTTGTCTTAATGACATCAGGGAGCTGTTCAACCCCGACCGGCAGCCTTTCTTCGCAGCCTTTGGCAACAGGACCAATGTAAGCATTTAGTTTAGTTTCATTTCAGCATTATAGCAGATCCATGAAGCCAGCATACAAAAAAGAAACCGTCATCACAAACACTGAATTAAGAAAAGCCACCTTAATTTCTTATAACTTAGAAAGAATTGATTATATTGCCTGTTTCTAACTTGTTTTTAATTTGTGTGTGTGTGTGTGTGTGTGTGTGTGTGTGCGTGCATGTGTGCATGCAAATGTGTTTTTTTTTTTTTTTTTGTGCAGGATGCCTATGCATATAAGCAAGTAGGAGTTCCGGAGACTCGTATCTTCACTGTGAATCCCAAAGGAGAGCTCATTCGGGAGAAGAGCAAAAGTAACATCTCCTCGTAAGTGAGCTTTGCAATTTAAAAAGTTTAAAAACAAGCACATGGCTTGTCATTTCCTGACTGGATCGGTTTATTTGAGCAAAGGCAAACATTTGTGGTGAGCATGTGTGACATTTATTTGTGTTGCATCTCATGTAGCATGTCAACATTTAAATATCAGGGTTCCCACGGGTCCTTGAAATCCTTCAAAATAAGTTCAAGGTCCTGGAAAGAAAATAGGCATAAATAGGCATAAAAAGACTATTTTTGGTGGTTTGGCAGTTTTGCATCACTTTTAGATTTTGCCACCTCCAGTTCTTTTAAAATGACTGCTGGTGCTACTACACCGACTTTTAATTTCATTCAAGTTTGTTTGTTCAACAGATTTTATTGGCGTTCATTGGAGTTCATTGGTTTATTTGGTACTTCATTCTTGTATTTCCTGTTCAGGAAATCGGTTTACAAGAGCCTATGAGTTAGGCCTAATGACAAGATCTAAAAATATTTCACATAAATATTGACTGCAGGATCTGCACTCATATATCACTCTTTCCATCTGATTTAAAAAAGAAAAATCACTGTCTTTCTGGAGGTCTCTGATCAAACGATCAATGTTTAAATAGTGAGAAAGCTACTTCAGTACAGGGAACCCAGCCCAGTATGCATCACAGACTACTTGCACTATAGTATCATTACCACTATATAAAAATAGCAGGGTGCAGCTGCTAAGTCGGGGTTGTGATAAACTCCCCCATCCATTGTCCTGGCCCCCCCTTGCCGTAGGTCTTGAAGTTGTGTGAGGCTGGTATTGCATCAACCAGGATTCAAACCGCCAACTCTCTGCACCAAAGCCTGTGCTCTTACCCGGGATTCAAACCGCCAACTCACTGCACATAAGCCTGTACTCTTACCGGGTGAGCCACGAGACCGCCATAGGTACTAAAGCATTTACATTTGCATTCATGCATTTAGCAGACGCTTTTATCCAAAGCGACTTACAAAAGAGGATAACAGTCAAGCACCACAAGGCCCCTTTCTCCCAGACTTTAGTAATTTAGACATGACTGGTAATTTCAGAAAAGACTAGTTAAGAGTTACCCAGGATTCAAACCACCAACTCTCTGCACCAAAGCCTGTGTTCTTACCAGATAAGCCACCAAACCACCACAGGTACTGAAGCACCACAGGGCCCCCTTCCCCCAGACTTTACTAATTCAGACATGTATGTGCACACACACACACACACACACACACACACGCTCATAGGTTGTCGAGTACTCTGAAGTCGTCTCGTTAGTTTAGTCTACCACTGTTAAGTAAGCTGTAACTTATTTAAATTCACTTGAATGCAGGAAAGGAGATTTTAGGACATTTTTTTTTAATTTTCTGGGGGAGGGCAGATAAAAAAAAACAACCATGCAAATATTTCTGTTAAATGATAAAGAACTAATGAAATGACAAAGCAAACTTAAAACTACCAAAGGGAGTTAGGTAGACAAAAACAATGATGATGATGATACTAGTTGGATGTTTGATAAGCCTACATATTCCAGCCAACTGACTGAAGTTGGCAATTCTCTCATGTATTGTCGATACATATGTAAGTTAAAAATAATAGTAAAATTAGTAATTGATAACACATTCAGCAGTAGCAGTAGGTAATGCCACCCTGTGTGGTCCTTGAATTTGAGAAAATTGGTCCTGGAAAGTCCATGAAAGGTCCTTGAATTTGATGTTAACCAAAGTGTGGGAACCCTGAAAGATAATGTTGGTGATTTTTGATAACTCAGAAGACTGTATAACATATTAAAAAAGTTCTCATGATCCACTAGCTCAGTTGTTCAAAATCGGTTGAATCTTGTAGACTACAGTTGGCATAATCTGCTATCTTTTTTTAGATCACAAATGTTCTCCAGTAGGCTGATGTAGGCTCTGTTTTTTCAAAATAGTTTTAAGTAACTCCTTAATAAGTGTCCATACAGTCATTACCAATTGTGAATGGCCGCGAGACTCACGTAAAACATGAGTCACGGCATTACGATGTGTCAGTGCAGCTTCCGCCGCTAGGAGGCAGCACAAGACCTCTGTAATGATTGCACAACATTCGGAGAGTCAAGCGGAGCAAGAGACGTTAGTTTACTTCCGTGTTCTATTTTTGCAATATGCAGTTTGGTCTGATATAGTCATTTTTTTTATGCTAGAATTACTTTACAATTTTGGACCCTATGGCTTAACAATCAGCCTGCGCCAAGTAGCAAATCCCCAGCTTTATTAGGAATTCTAACACAAAATACAGAGACATAATTTCCAAAGAGACACAGAAAACACGACTGTTCCTTGCCCACAAACACACGTGAAAAACGGTCTGACTCCAGCTCTAACACCATGAATCAAGCCTGGATTCTATGAACTAGTTATACAACTACTTAGCCTATATGTTCATTGTGTTCTATTTTCGCAATATGCAGTTTGGTCTGTTATGTTTGAATAGGCCTACGTGAAGAAACTTCGTTTTACCTTCCTTTGAAGCCACTTCAAAATCCACCGAAAACTACATCCATTAATGAGGATTTAATGAGGATTTAACTGTAGGTTAAATCAAAGTCCTTCTTCTATAAAAACGTCTCTGGCAGAATTTCACCTTCAGCTGAGTTAACGGTGCTGCGACAAATATAGGCCTAAATGTGCCGAATGGTTTGCCCTCTGCTCAGTTCAGTAATGCTTCACCCCCCAGTGGCATTTGTACGTTCACATATGTTTACCCAACCCAAGACAAGAAATGTGAATTTCTAGTGTGCCCTCCCTATTCACGTGCGTGTGTGTGTGTGTGTAATTGTTTGTTTGTTTCTACCTGGGTGCCTCCTCCACATTTCTTCTCAGGTATTCTCACCTGAGTGACCTGGTGGAGCATGTCTTCCCAGTCATCTGCAGTGGGCAGACTTCCTCCAGTTTCCACTGTCCAGACTACAGCAACTTCACATACTGGAGGGACCCTCTACCTCCTGTAGACCTGGATGCAATTTAGACCTCCTCCTGGCACTACACCCCAATTCTGTCCTACCCAATCTCTTCTGTTTCCATGGGAACAGCTGCCTCTATCTGTCTGCTTCCTTCCTTTGTCTTCTCAAACAAGACCGTCAGAAATGGCCACTCATGTTCTCATGTGACCACCACACTGTGGAACAAACTAGGGCTTTATTGGTGCTGCTTTTATTAGACAATGAACTTGACCTTTATATGTGGACAATGCGTGGAAAGTAGACATTTTTTTGTCACGTTCATAACTCCAATAAAGTGTCATGGTATTTCTGTAGTATGAATGATAACATACAATTTGGTACATTTGCTATATTTGGCCATAAATGTTTTATGAAAGATTATATGAAACATGTTACAGAATTATCCAAGTCATGCAAATACCATGGCAT
The DNA here is from genome assembly GCA_017657215.1 of Limnothrissa miodon. Taxonomy (NCBI): domain Eukaryota; kingdom Metazoa; phylum Chordata; class Actinopteri; order Clupeiformes; family Clupeidae; genus Limnothrissa; species Limnothrissa miodon. The sequence continues at coordinate 212,422 of JAGFZM010002271.1, forward strand.
TTGATTGCGATTGTATGTGGAAAAAAAGTCAACATTTGAAATGGAAACATGAACTTAGGAATCAGTTATGATTGGAAGTTGAAGAGCTGTTGTAAAAATGTCATGTAAAAATGACTTTTAAAGGAACAGACCTTTGAATGCCTTTGACGTCTAAGCAGGGTTGCTATAATTTGCTCCTTCAAAACAATCTGAATGCCTTTATTTCAGCTGGGCTTAATTTTTGCTTTTCCAAATAACCAAGTACTGTAATGTGAGCAGTTGCTTAGCTTTAAAACAACAGTTTACAGTTCTGAAGATGAGGCAAGCATTAACTAATCAAAGCCTTAAAAGACTGGGCTATGTGAATGTAACACTAAAATGATATTGTCGGTGTCTAAGATGGGTGTACCATTTATGCACATTTATTGTTACTTTTCTTTTAACGGAGGATGATTTTTTTTGGGGGGGGGGGGGGGGGGGGGGGGGGTTAGCTGTAAATGGTTGGGGAAACTTGGACCAAAAGGGTTTTCTAATGGGCAAGCATTTCTACATTACGTTACATTTCTGGAAAAGATGTCAAAACATAACAGGGTCATGATAATTCTGGCATTCTCAATCATCATCACTTCATTGTGGTGATATTAATTGTGTGTGTGTGTGTGTGTGTGTGTGTGTGTGTGCGTGCTTGATGTACTCACAAAACAATGAACGTTGGTTATGAAAAAATGTTAAAGCTTCCGTATTGCCATGATCTCGACCACATTTTTAAATCAGAGAATTGAGGTGGTGTTGGTTGGTGATGGCGCTTCAAACAGCTTCACACACAGGGAAGAAAGTGATGCAGTGCAATACCCATTAATTTTCAGACTGACAACTAAGAACATTACACTTGATTTCTTCAGAGTGTTTGGACTGGAAGTGTGTGTGTGTGTGTGTGTGTGCGTGTGTTTGCGTTTTAAAAAATATTTCAATGTGGAATTGGAGATACCTGTTGCTGTTTAGTGTCACTGAACTCTGACCATTTAGTTTTTTATTTATGATATTTTAAAAATAAATGGAGATTGGAAAGATGTGTGAAGGCTATGTTATTTGTGTAGCTATGCAAAAATTGTCAAAAACAAACATTTGTTGTATTGTAAGGCAATGTTTTTATTGTTATTAACATGGCTACATAAGCTGAAATGAAAGGCGTGTCCTGTGATCATGCTCTTTACATCCAACATTTACAGGTTTTTTTTTTTTTACATTTATACACTTGATTTTGCTAGCCTTTATGTAAAAATGCAATATCTAGATTTTGCCTTAATTTCTGAAGTCATTTTGATGGTCAATAAAATAAGTTTTCTTGTTTTTAACACCTATTTTTTTCTTTAAAATCAAACGGAATTACACACTATTGTACTGCATTCACGGATCTATTTGCACAGCCAAATACAACTTTTTTGTTGAGGGATATAGTGTAGTTACATTTACATTTATGCATTTGGCAGATGCTTTTATCCAAAGCGACTTACAAAAGAGGATAACAATCAAGCTACATAGAGGAAACCTTAAAGAGCATAGTGCTATGGGAAAGTAGTGTATCAATGCAGTTAAGTGCTAGGACAGAAGGTGTTCTCTGAATAGCTGGGTCTTTAAGAGCTTTTTGAAGGCATCCAGAGACGGCCCTGTTCTGATTATTTTTGGTAGATCATTCCACCAGCGTGGAACAACTCATGAGAAGAGTCTGGATTGGATTTATTTCTATTCTGTTTTGCAAAATCATCTAAAGGCTACTTCAGGAAGACATTTTCAATGTAGCTTATAAAGTAGGCAGTAGGCCTAGTTGTTTTTTAAGTGTGATTTTGAAAGGTTGTAAGTACCCAGAAAAATAAATGAGCTTAGCCTAGGCACACCTTAAAATGTATCAAAATAAGCTACAAAATACAGCAGCCATTTGTTTTTAAATAAAATACTGTATTTTCACAGTATTTTCTAAAGGGCGTTTTCGTTTATCCCTTATATGAAAGCAAGACACTCCTTCCATAATCAGTCAACAGATTAGACATGCTGACACCTCACGTTAGACATCGCAATATACACTACCACACTTGGTGAGTTTCATCACAACGCACAACAAAAAAAAGGGGAAAAAAAAAAAAACAGGTTTTGGGTCGTTAAAGGTGCTCTAAGCGATGTGACGCGTTTTTAGGACTAAAACATTTGTTGTTACATACAGCAAACATCTCCTCACAATCTGCTAGCTGCCTGTCCCCTGAACACACTGTAAAAAAAACGCGGTCTCTGTAGACATAGCATAACAAACGAAATTAAACATAACAAACATTGTTCCAGCCAATAAACAACAAGAAGGTAGTGTGGGGGTTAGTGCGCGTGAGTCTTTCAGGAGGCATGGGAGGGACGGGGAGGAGGGAGCTATCCTCCGTTTTGTTTGACAATACTTCGAACGTCAACAAGAACTGACATCAGACACAATCGCTTAGAGCGCCTTTAAGTGCAATCAATGTTCATGCCCATAGGAAGTGTGAAACAGCGTCAAAATTCCCTAGTGCCCTAGTGGCATCACAGGGGCTTAACTATGCGAAGGGTTTACAGACCGAGACAGATTTCGTGGTTAGATGTTATGTCTCTCAGGAAGTATTTTACAGAATTTTGAAAATACAAAAATACACAACACTGACGTATTTAGATACAAAATACGAAGGCATTTTCATCATCCCAATAAAATACAAATTACAAAATAGTATTTGGTATTTTAAATACATGTATTAGAAATACTGCTTATAGGTTAGTGTGACGACTTAAAAACAAACAGAAAAGTTGAGTATTTGAACATGAATGTCATTTTGAAATCTATTGCAACACGCAGCCGTTGCAACAAGTAGGCCTACTGACAGTCCGAAAGTAAATGCAGAGTCACATGTGTCGTTAGCAACTCCCCCATGGCCTACCTTGTTTGATTAGGACAAGAGGAAGTGCACGGCAAACACGCGCACAAGGAACCATCAGACCGGTGAGAACATTTATTTTACTGTAGTATTAACCTAATGTTTCTCTTCTGTTGTCTAAGTCTGTTGTTACGTTTTTTAAGCTGGTGTTAAAATGTGCAAATCTACTGCACAGACGCTGCTCTCCGTGAGATAGGCAATATTGCGTGCCATATGAAACTTATCCCACTGTCCGGGAAAGTAAAACTTAGTTCGCACCTGTTTAACTTAGCCTATAGGAATAGGTCAGATGGAAAACCCACGAGGTAAGGTTAGCCTACATTTGCGATGCATTTGTAGACATTTTATAATTTTTATAATTTGTAGCCTATAATCAACAGTCCCCATCCACTTGTAGGCAATTGTTTTGGCCTGACTTTTCACTTGATAACAACGCAGTTTGCTAGGCTACTAGAGATGGAAATTGGAATGGTAAACAAAACTATTTAAAGAATAAACAAATAACTGCTATTATTTTTTTGGTTATATATAAAAATCGATTAAGAGGATGTTAGATCTGTATTCTTTATTTTCTTTATTTTTTGGATAGAAAGTGTTAACAGAGTTGTAAATAGTGTGTATATATATATATATATGAAGAGTTCAGATGCAAAAGCCTCTAAAAGCCATTTCAATTAATTTACAGAAATATATTTTTAAAATTTTTACTAACTATCTATTCATTCCAAATCCAATCAGATTTGTTTTTACATAATAAAAAGAATTGAATAAAGAATAAAAATTAATTTAGTTTTATACTGATTACTTATAAAATATTATTAAAACCTCCTTTTTGAATATTTCTGAAAATGGATTTAGAGGCTTTTGCATCTGAACCCTTCATATATTAGCCTTTATACGCCTATATATATAACATTTGTGTATAACATGTTCTAACAGTATCAAGGTGATGTCATGACCTTATGGCATGACAAACTCAGCTCTGTGTTTCTCTGTAAATAGATTAAGGCCTGTACCCTCAACGCATAAAAACAGAATGTGCTTTAATCCAGACCATGTGGTTTAATCAGTTTATTAAACATGTTTATCTAGCCTACTGTTCTCTTCTCTCTACAGAGCTTGTCTGAGCAGAAATAGCCTACCATATACACTATGTCCAACTGCGAGGCCAAAACCTCTTTAGAACAGGATTTAAGCTGCCCAGTTTGCAAGTGTATTTTCTCTGAACCAGTGACCCTTCCTTGTGGACACACTTTCTGTGAAATCTGTCTTGAGAAGGCTGGGACTTCTTTGTCTCAGGAGGCTGGTTGGCACTATTGTTCTGAGTGCAAAAAGGGGTTTCCGGGTCTTGGTACCCTTCCAAAGAACTTTATTCTTTGCAGCATCATAGAAAGCTACAAAAATGGCCTTGGAAACACCACATTCAGTTCTTTACCAAGAACCCAACAGCAAAGGGGTAGAAAAGAACCGGACATTCAGACTGATTATTGCACAAGTACTGATGTTGTGTCAGATGAAGGACAGAAAGATATAGTTCTACCAAATGTCTCTACCTCGCCTCAACTAGAGAACATCAAAGTGGGAGTCAAAATAGAGCCCAAGTCAGTGCCTTCCTTAGAGGATTCTGCTTTAAAACATGCTACTAATGAGGGCAGAATCAAGCTGTGTGGACTGGCAAAAGATCTGCAGCTCAAACTTGCCACTACAGAGGTGTTTTTACACAAGGAGACTGAGAAACAGACAGAGACCCAATCTATTCATGATGATGTACGAGAAAAGTTTGCTGGATTCCTTCAGCAGATGAGTGACCTGATCGAGAAGTACACCATAACTGGAATGGAGTTAATTGAGGTCCAGCTTCGGCCCAAAGAGGAGGCCATGGACAAACACGTCAAACACGTCTCTGACTTCCACTCCCAGCTGAAAGAGGCTCAACATCAAGCCACTGTTCTCTTAGAGGAGCAGGATGAAGTCCGGTTCTCTCAAGGTCTTTTGACAGTTGAACCTCTGATTGCAAAGCTTGTGGGAGTTCCCTTGCATGAAATGGCGAAAAAAGCAGAGGCCACCTACCCAAACTTGGCAGGAACTTGTGTTGAGCTGGAGCACCAGAATGTCCAGCTGCGGGTGGGGCTCAGTTTGACACAGAGAGCGCTGCGGAACTTCCTAAACCCGTCGGAGGTGACTTTCGACCCAGACACGGTCCACCCTAATCTTGTCCTCTCTGAAGACCTGAAGACGGTGACGTTCAGCCCCACCAAGCAACCATATCCCTTGCAGGCTAAAAGGTTCAGCAGCCTCTTTCAGGTCCTGAGCTCCCAGTCGTTCGGGGAGTCATTCGGGGTGGCTGGAGGGGAACACTGCTGGGAGCTGCAGCTGGAGAACTGCTCCTGGGTTGTGGGTGTGTGTTATGAAGGGTTGCCGCGCAGTGGGCCAGGCAGTGCCTTGGAAAGCATTGTGGGCTGCTGGTGCCTGATGTACCATGATAATCGACTGAGAGCATATGACAAGACACAGGCAACGGAGCTGAAACGCACTACCTCACTGCGCAGAGTTCAGATACGCGTCAGCTTCAAAAATCAAAGTGTGTCATTTTATTCCATCAGTAATATTGATGCTACTAAGATGCACCTGCACACTTGCCAGGTGGCTTTTACTGAGCCAATACATTTAGCTATAAGGATGATGTCTGGTCAATCAAAGGCATGCATTACTGTTGGCTAACTCAACCTACATACTTTCATTTACTACTAGATGTAAATCAGATAAGTGAATAAATTATTGAAGCATGTGACACAGTAAATGGTAATTGTGTAATTTAGGTTTAGACAATATTACTATGTAATTAATTAATCTCTAATATAGTCAGTACTTTGTATCAAATGGAATAGTACCAGTAATGTAAGCCATAAAGGGATTATTTTGAAAACATAAGTAAATTATGTAAAGAAACAGAAATAAAGACTGACTGATGTATGAGGTTGGGATAAATTGGATTCTTTGAAATGGGTCTTACACAATAGATTGTATTGTTAAAATTCCACAGTTCACTAGGTCATAGTTGGGTGCTTTCTGCATCAGCAATACTTAAAGAAAAAGGCCCATTTACTTTGTGTTGATAGTTTGTCTGGTAGGATGTTAGTAGGCTAAACCTACAAGTACCATGATGCTTAGCAAAAGCAATGACGTTGCGGGCAGGCCTCTTGAGTTACAGAAGAGCTTCCAGAAGAGAAGTCCTTGGTTTTGTTTTTTAAAACAAAGAAAGACTTTGGGATGTTGCAGCTGAAGCTGAATCAATGTTAGTTTGGAAGTTGGTATCTACTCAGCAGCAGCCTAATTCATCAACAACTAATGTTGTACGTTGGATACACCACCAGGCTGTAGTGTTGTAAAAGAAGGCGGTGCCTGGATATTTCTCAGTCAGGTGATTTGGGAATTTATCGAACACCGCTGGGTCGTTGTTTTGTTTTGTCCATTTCTGCTGTAAACAGCGGAACAGAAACAAGAAACTGCTATGTCGCTTGCGTTTACATCGGCTGTCGGAGCTGTGGAAAATTCTTGTCATTGAGTTAAATCACAAGGTAAGAACTAAACTAAACGGTCAGAGACACACGAGTTTTTAACGATGACAGGCTAATGTTAACGTTACTGACTCTAGTGTAGGTTTTGCTGTTCTAGCTAGCTAGCCAGTAGGCTAACGTTAGCCTCCATTAGCAATATAGGAAGAAGTAACGTTGTAGGGTAGCTAACGAAGACCGTTAACGTTAGCAAAGCAAGGAATGTTAAGACAAGGCAAGTGGGAGCAATACTTACTAACATTGCCAAGCTCAATATGTGTCTAAAATTATTTTTTTTATTCGGCTTATGAGCCGAATTGGTTGCAACAAGCTTTAGCAGCAAACGGCAAGGTTAACATAGTGCTCACGCTAATATTGTGGCTGATAAGTTATGTCAGAGCTAGCTAGCATAACGCGATGGTTATGAAGTTATGATTGTGCAGCATACATAACTTACTTTAAACTATGGGCTTTGAGCCCGTGTCATGTCAGTTAATTGTATTATAAGTACGCTAACGCCAGTGCATGATAAGTTGATCAGTCGTTTGTTAATACGTCTTAGTTTGCAAGACACCCCGACGTTGGATAACTCAGATTAGCCATTGGCTAACAATTGATTATGTAACATAAATGTCAACAGTTTGAGATTTTGTTGGCATTCGTGCATTTTAGTTCTGTTAGGGACTACGTCTGTTTGCCAGTGAATATGAAATATGCTGGCACTCCCTATTAATCTTTCTGCATCAACATGTTACTCTTGTCGCATACAATCAGTTAAGTTTACAGTGACGTTATTTCAATGCACTCCCTTGGCTCAATTGATGAAATTCTTCTTCTTGTGGAAAATGTTGTATGTAAACGTATGAATAAACTATGTTTTAGGCAAGTATTTACTGAGACACTGCTTACTTGTTGAGTTATGGAAATGTTGTGGTGTGAAATTATGACTGCCTCTATGAAGCATGTCGTCAAGTAAGGATTTCTTTTGTCGAGTAGTCCTCACTACAAAGACCTCTTTTGTCTAGGCCATCAACAAATGATGCTGGACACTGGGGCAGAGGCGGTAAGGTTTGCCATTTACGGCAACATCACAGGCAGCCCAACCCCTGAGAACATCTCAGTAGCACCCACCTGGCCCTCAGGATCTGAGACAAACATTACCAAACCACACAGGTGCCTTCTGGTACTTTACGAAGACATTGGCAACTCTAGGTAATCTTTACCTTCTTTATATTAATATGAATTCTATGCACAAACTATAATGAATTGTTGTAGATAAAAGTAAGGCTGTTTGAACTTTATTCTTTCGACCATACCACTGACACTTTTAGCTTGAATAAGCTGGGAATAGAAAAAGTACTACTGAGGTGATCATGCATGGTTTCACTTTTGAGTTGCATTCAGTGCTTCCCCTTTTAATATACATGAATTGTTACACTTCGTCATACCCATTGTGCTCTCTTAAGAAACAAAAAGTACATATTGAATCATCTTCATGTGTTGGAGTAAATTTTTGGTGGCGTCGTCGTCTTCTGTTGGCTCCTATTTTTAACCAGTTCGTAGTATTTGGTAAACAACTGATGTGCTATTCCCCAACACAGAGTGACTTGTTATTGTAACCAAAGATGGTTTAGATCACCGTCTTGGCTATAACTATAACAATAGTCTTGTTAGGAGGCCTTTTAGGACAAACTGTATGTCAAATGTCCTTGGGTTAGATTCAGTTAATATCATTTGGCAATAAGGAAACCTACAAAGACATCCGAAAAATCTTCACCAGTAAACAGACAGTACGTGCAGCATATAGTTAACAATGTGTGCATCAGCAGCGTCAATCAAGGTCAAACAGTTAGTGCTGCAATATTGAGCTTTGTGTAGTTGCAGTACCAATATGTGGAAAGTCCCTGGAAGACATGAAAAGATTTCCCCTTTCCTCCTCCCCGCAGAGTGCGCTTCTGGGATCTGTTGCTCTTGATCCCAAATGTGGCCTTCTTCGTGTTCCTACTCTGGAAGCTTCCGTCAGCTCGGGCCAAGATCCGCCTCACCTCCAGTCCGATCTTCATCACCTTCTATATACTAGTGAGTTCCTCTCCAGCTATGCATTGAGCCTTAGAGAGATACTATCACTATACATTTTGGAGATTAAAACACAAGTTTTTATGGGTTGAGGATGTTCTTGGAAGAGTAAAAACAAAAAAATAAACATGTAGAACTCTACAATATTTTATGTACTTTCAATTTAGTTCTGGAGCATCGGTTGTGAGTGTTCATGACTCATGCTTCTGGTTTTTGCTTCTGGTTTCTCTTAGGTGTTTGTAGTGGCAGCAGTGGGTATCACTCGTGCTATAGTGTCAATGACTGTTAGCGCCTCCAGTGCTGCTACCATCATAGACAAGGTAAGAGCCTCAGCTTGTGCACCATGTGCAGTAGGTTTGGAGCACTACTGTTTAGACTGGAAAAGTTACCAAACAAATCTCTAGTAGTGTTGAATTCAATATTCTTTGTAATTCACTTTGCCGACTCTCATCCTAGAGAATGGAAGGACCATTAATTCCTACAGGGGGCCACATGAGTTATATGAGCTGTGTTGTATGGCCGAAGTCAAACCAACAAGTTAGAACTTGATTCAAGTTAGTTCAATTTAAAATTGTGTTCCTATTGTAAAAAAAACAACATAAATACAGTACATTATTTTAACCTGCTGTTTGTAATCAGAGGTATAAGAATGTTCTGTCCATTTTTATTTAAATTTGTGAATTGTGGTTAATATAGTTTAAAGGGAAAATAATCACCTGTCGCTGTGTAGACAGACGCAGATGCACATTTAAAAAATATGCTATGACATTAAAACAAAAGCAACACAGTTGTATTGAATACAAAGCATAAAAACTTGTTCATCTGTGTCAATGGCTGGCATATAGTGGGGATGCCTAAAAGGCCATGTGGCCCTCTGATTGTAAAATGCCCAGGTCTGGGTTAGATTTCCAGTAGTTTTGACTGAATATTGTTTGCAGGTCACTCTGTGGACTTTTGTCTTGGAGTGTTTGTTTTTGGAGTGCTGTCTGCACTTGTTTGGAATCATCATCAGTAAATGCATCACATGTGATTTGCTCTGCTCTGGTTTGTTGTTCTGGTCTGGAGTGATTCACTCACTTGTCGGGGCCCATGCAGAACATCTGTCAAATGAGTCTGCACGTCTGCAGAGCAATCGGCACTGTGCTGGCCAGCTTGAGAACAAGCATTACACAGTCCTTAACGGCAGAATGAGTCAGTGTAAGACTGTTATGCCATGGAGCAACCTCATTTCAGGCACATTTAAGTCCCAGAGCACAGTATGAATGAAGAATGTTGTCTGTGCCGCAAGCACATGTTCCGTTGAGAATGTGTTGCTCTGCTCTCTGCTGAGTTGGCCTTTGTGCTGTGTGTTTCCTCCCAGGTGCTGTGGGAGATAACCCGCTTCTTCCTCCTCGCCATCGAGCTCAGTGTCATAATACTAGGACTTGCTTTTGGTAGGTCTCATGAATTTGTCCATTTGTATTTCAATATTGGTTTAATGTTAGTTTAATCAGGTGAAATCCTGACTCGAGGAAGATGACGCTCCTCCCATTCATAGTCACCACGCACCTTGGATCATTAACATCATATCCTGTGTAATTTAAATCTTGATGATTGTTAAATTAACTACTTTAAAAACTACCTTTTAAAAAAGAAAGAAAAAAAAATAATATTTTTTTTCCCTGTTGTTTTTTCAGGCCATCTTGAGAGTAAATCCAGTATCAAACGTGTGTTGGCCATTACTGCTGTGCTGGCATTGGGTTACTCCATTACACAGGTAAAGTATTGTTGCACAAACCGAAGTACCGGTCCTCAATAAATGAATATGGGTTTTAAGTCTTGAGATGAGATTTGTGGTCTTCATTGGCTTTCAGGGGACTTTAGAAATCCTTTATCCAGATGAGCATCTCTCAGCCGAAGACTTCAACATTTATGGCCACGGAGGGCGTCACTTTTGGTTGGCCAGCTCTTGTTTCTTCTTCCTGGTAATTATCCAGATAATTCCAAACAGTGCTTTATTTGCATAGTTTATCAGCTAACTGTTATGTAGGTAAGGATTGTGGTGTTTTCCCTTTTAAAGTTGCTTATACTTGCTGTTTCAAATTCATAGGTGTATTCTCTCATAGTCATCCTTCCAAAAACCTCCATCAGAGAGCGGATATACTTGCCATGTAAGTATAAAAAAATATTTCAAAACTGCCAACTATTCGCCACCTTAAAAGTCCTGTACTTGTCTCTTACTTTATTTCTCTCTCTTTCTCTTTCAGCCAAGAAAAGCTTTTATGTGTACGCTGGCATCTTGGCTGCCCTCAATTTGGTGCAAGGGCTCGGAAGTGCCCTTCTTTGTGCAGACATCATTGAAGGCCTCTGGTAAGTATTCTCCTGCATCTGCTTACTACCGCTGCCCTATACTGCTGCCATGCGTTCCCATGCATAGAATCCTCCATACTGTAGCTTATTAGTCATCTATTTCCTCTGGTAGTCCTGTTGAAGGGCCTGGAAGACTGGCACTATGGCAAGCATGCTGGTCATCATTCCCTTCAGTTGTTTTAATCAGGCCTCGCGTATCCTAGATAAGACCTGGCGAGGACCTTGAAACGTTTGTGCTATTCTGAGGGGATTTTATGAGCATGGGCCGAGCAGCAGGTGCACAGCTCCCCGCTTCAGCGTTGTCACGGAGTAAACGTGCCTCCCACGAGACAGCCAGTGCAGTTTCACATTTCATCCGATTTCAATTGGACCAGCTCACCAATGATGTGATTTCTGTCTCGTTCTGCTTGTTATGAATTAGTCATGTCTTTATTGAAAACTTATTGGATTATGTCTTCCGTCTCTGTCTCCCCAACGCCCCCTCCCTTCTTCTTTTTTTAACGGACAGCTGCGTTGACGTGACTACATTCCTCTACTTCTCCGTGTTTGCTCCACTCATCTACGTGACATTCCTCAAAGGCTTCTTCGGGTACGTCTGGGTGGAGGTTGCCCGCCCTCTCTCACAAATCACTGACCACAGCCCGTCAGCAGACTGGGGTGGTAATGAATGAGGGGATATTGGATTGGTGCTAGATCACGGCTTATTGCTCTGGCGTCAGACACATGTCTGCCTTGGCTCTCAAGCAATACCTCTGTGTCTGTACAGCCAATTAAACGCTAGCATATATAAACCTTTAAGTGTTGTTGCATGTTTACACTGTTATATAAGACAAATCAATATTTAACATCTCATTTTGAATGCCTTAGCCTTAGTTCATCTGTCATGCTGGTCGATTTCTGTTGTGCGATTCTGTTTTTGTGCGTTTATTTATTTTGTGTTTTCCATTTCCATGCCTTCCTGTCCACAGCTCTGAGCCCAAGATCCTCTTCTCCTACAAGTCTCAGGTGGACGAGCCCGACGAGACGGACGTGCACCTGCCCCACACCTCGGCGGGGATGGGCCGCAAGGACCTGGACCACAGCTCCTTCTCCAGCACCCAGATCGACGGCTCGGGGGCCTACCTGGACGACGTGGCCTCAGGGCCCTACGGCGTGGGCAGCATCAACAGCATCGACAGCGACCGCTGGAGGGCGATCAACGCCTGAGAAAGGGAAAGAGAGAGAGAGAGAGAGGGAGGAAAGAAAGAGAGGGAAGAGATGGCAGGCAGGAGGGAGGGAAGAGAAGGGACTGAGCAGCGTAACCCAGACTGGGTGAGTGGCGGTCACCAGAGCTACCAAGCCCTCTCGTTCCCTCTGGCCGGAGCCAGGCCAGGGTGGAGGTATGCGCTGCTCCGAGTTAGGAATTCTTTGGCAGTGGGCCCTCCCTCCAGCGTCCCCCTGTAGTGTTGAGAGCTGCAGTGATGCATACCAAACCAAGAGGCTGATTGTGATTCGATGTCCACTACTACCTAAAGTATTGCAACCTTTTATTTTTGGCCGGTAGATGTATTTATGCACAAGTTTTGTTTTTATTTTCATTTTATTTTATTGAGCACAGGCAGGCTGATGTTTATGCAAGCTTTGAGTATGTTGAGTTTTAATTTGAGGTTGAGCTTGTACTACACGTTTGTCTTTGTTTGTTAGTTGGTCTTTTGTTTGTTTGTTTGTCTGTCTGTACATGCTGGGATGTCTCTGGTCTCCAACTGCTGCTGCCCTGTGACTGTAGACTGCTAGGAGTCGTCTAGTTTTCTGTCTCTGTAGGCCTGTCTCTCTGGTCTGGTCCAGTCGTGGGAGATCAGTGGAACACTGAAATGGAACACACACACACACACACACACACTCTCTCTCTCTCTCTTTCTAACCTTAGATCCATAGCTTTTTCTTTATGCAAATTCCTCTGCAGCCAATATGCTAGCATGGTCTCCTGCTTCGTGACTGAGAATCCAGGTCCCAGTGATTACTGATACTGCTGAGAAATAGTCCCCTCAGAAACAAATGTCCATTCACACCAGTATTGACTTTGCCTTTACAGTAACCTATCTACTGGTCCTTGGCCACCGCATCCTGTTCTAAGAACCAAGCCTGAACATTTCACTCGTAGTGTTATGGAACTTTGCCTATGCCAACCTGTACTAGACCTTCAAAGTGAGTCGGTTCATGCACGTCCTGTATTGTCATAGCATTGCGTCCGCGATACAGTGTAGTAATGGGTTGATTAAAGCCTGTTTCACATTCATCTGCCTTGAAGACCGGGATGAAGCTATGGACCCCTCACACGGGTGGCACCGCGATTTGAGGGAGGACATGAAATGTGTGTGTGTGTGTGTGTGTGTGTGTGTGTCTAGGCTATTAAGTTTAAATATTTATTAATTTTACCTTTTGTAAGCCTAGCAAGAATCACAATGTCACTGCCTGTTTTAGATCTCATGAACTGGTTATCAGCTTCAGTGGTTACTTAAGATGTAGTCAACTATCCCTTATGAATTTTATTTATGTATCTGAAATGTTTTATTCCTTTTCACTTGACAGAAAAAGAGAGGGGTATTTTTGTGACCAAATAATGTATATATTTTGAATGTTGTGGGTGAGCCATCTGATTTTTTTTCCCAATTCATAAAGAATAGATTTGCCCATGGTGTGATTGGGGGAAAACAAACTGTTTGAAGTCTCTTTCTTGAATGACTCCCACTTTCTTACATTTAAAATATTTGTTTTGTCGATTCTGCTGAACATGCACTGTTGAATGCCACCGCCCATGTTTGTTTTTGTGTCTCTGCACTTTTGCATCTGTTTTAGTTTTGCCTAACAAAATTAACCTTGCGTCCAATGAGTTTATATAAATTATCTATTTGTCGGATGTAAGGTAAGCTTGTACAATGTTTTCTTTTTTCACACGTCAAGTTGTCATATTAATTTTGTAAAAAGAAGGACCCCTGCTGGTGGTAGACAAAACTGCAGGGATTTTTTTTTTCTTTTCAAATTCACTGATGCTTATCCGTAAGGCTGAAAACAGTCACGTACAGCTTTATGCCTTACGCATTTTGTAATTGAATGCGCCCTGATTTTTAGAGAAATTATAGATTGTCTATAGGTTGAAATGATCAAAACTACAGTTCCCATGTTCCTTTGTGAACATGTGATGCCATAAAATTCAATTGGGTTTCCATTATTTTATCAGCCTATACGCGTCGAGCATACTGTCCCGTCTTGAAAAGTGACCTTTTTAAGAGTTGACCGCCGAATACCACAATACGCCGACAGAACGACCATCATTTCAGTATCCAGCAGACTACACTCGTTCTCCGACGACAGCTTGTTCGCTGTACATATAAGCAGACATGGGAGGCCGCGAAAGCACGACCAGGAAGGTGTCATTCGGTCTGGATGAGGAGGAGAAAGTGACAGTACTGCAAGGAATCAAGGTAACTTGGTCAATGCATCGGGTGCTTAAAATTGACAGTAGAGTGCAGTAAAGTTCTTTGAGTCATTACATTATTTCATTCATTCATCATATGAGGAATTACTATTGGAAGTATTCCTGTTTTGTTAATCTAGTTGATAATGGAAGTGTTTTATGCGTCTTGTGCCAGACTAGCATGCTAATGCCCCTGTCCTCAAATGAACTGGTAGGGAAGTCTTTAATCCGCTACGCGGCGATATAAGGGGCGTTCTCATACTTCTAGCAAGCCTTACCCAAGACGACGTCGAAATAAATTCTCAATCAGAATTTGTACTTATTTTGTGTATGTGTAAGAGTGCATGATCATGGTTGTTTCGACTTGTGGTTTAACTCGAAGACGGGAAATTGACGGAAATTGATCACATGCTGTGTAGGAATGTTAATCTTTAGACGTAGCAAGAGAGGAGCAAGGTCATGCGGCTTAAATGTTCTGTTGGAATGGTTCACGCTCATTTTGTAGTCAGGTTGTTTTCTACGTGACCCTTGAGTGATCACTGAACTAGAAAATAGGCCAATTACTCTTAAGTATAACGAGACTATTTCCTCCCAGTTGTCTTGCTCATATTCCATTCCACATTAGCTTTGCCTGACCTGATGTCACTCTCGGCCCGACTGTCCTCACTCAAGGCACGCTGAAGTGGGGAGCGTGCCATCTGTACATTGACGAGTTGGCTAATGTCACCCATGCATGCTGTGTAATTACTGAACTAGTTAAAATTGTCTGCTGACCTCAGCTTTCCGAAGATGTCCTACAGAGGATGCGGGACCGGGCGCCCACCCCGGAGCCCATCCCGGTGCCCACTCCAGCGCCTGAAATTAAACCGCCGAAACCCGAGACCCGCCAACCTGATAGCTCTGGTACGACCTCGAATTTCACTTTGTCTTAATTTGACAATATGACATGCTATCCGCCGTATTATATATTTTGTTTTCTCTTGAACATCCGAAGTGTTAGCAATGGCCTCTGTAACTGACTGAAAGGTCTGGTGTTAAAACTTGACAGGACCACCGCCTGGACCATCAGCTGCTCAAATGCAAGAAGAACTAAGGAGAAAGTGAGTTAATAAGCTGAGTCCAACTCAGAATGACACTTACTACTAAGTTAGTAATGTATGCAAACCAAAGTAGCATAGAATGATAACTCTGGCTTTCAAAAACAGAAAACTTCAACATCAGAAACAAGAGTTAAGCAGGAATATATTTTTTCAACAAGGTTGCTGCTAGAGGTATTGACTCAGTTGAAAGAATGTTGCTGCTAAACCTTTTTTCAGTGTGGTTCTGGTCTGTTTACATGTCCTGTGGGTGTTATGTTATGGTCTATACACCATGACATTCCTGCATATTAGATTTTCTGTATGTGTATGCTGATGCTGTCAAAACAAAACCTCTGCCAAAAAGGCTTCTTTATAGCTTGTTTATGGTTGTTAGACATGAGATCACAAAACACTGTCATTAGCCAGGGTGTATTGTGCCGGTGAAGTCTGGTGGTTAGGACAGCAAAGATCAGCAAAAGATTTAATGTATTATGCATTGTTGTGGTGTAATTTACTGTAGCTACGCCTTGAAGTACCCACTAGCCTGGAGGACTTTGCTTGGGTTTGTGTAGAGTCTTGTTACTCTCAATAAGAATGTGTTTTTCTATGAGAGGTACTTTGAGAGAACTAAAAAACTATTGTCTCTGCCTTCAATTTGTGTCAGTTGATTGAATGCTAGAAAAACTAAACTAGGAAACTAAAGCTGCTTTGGTGAACACGGCTGTGCTTGCTGTGTAGTAAGTACATAGTACATAGTAAAAATGTGCTGTATAGTACATAGTTATTAAAAGTATTAAGATATGAAGTGTAGGTCTCATGAAGGACAGGCTGTTAAATTGGACATTTAAGGTGTTTGTACCTTAGAGTTGTGGTGTGTTGTGTGGCAGTAGCAAAGGGTATATGTTGATAGTTGTGTTGTACGATAGTAGCATAATGTGGTATGTTGTGTTTTGTTGTGTAGCAGTATTGTATAGTATGTTGATGTGAGGTTGCGGTGTGGTGTTGTGTGGCAATAGTATAGTGTGGTATGTTGATGTGTTGTGATGTGTGGCAGTAGCATAATATAATGTGGTATGTTATTGTGATGTGTTGTGTGACAGTGGCATAGTGTGGAATGTTATGTTAGTGTTGAGTTGTTTTCTGTGTTGTAACAGTTGTATAGCTACATAGCTACACTATGCTACTGTGAAGTTGAGATGTGGTGTGTGGTATGCTGATGTGATGTGTAGCAGTAGCATAGTGTGGTATGCTGTTGTGTTGTATAGTGTGGTATGTAGTTGTGCTGTTGATGAGTTGTGTTGTGTGGTAGCATAATGTGGTATGTTGCTGTAGCATATGCTGCTACTGTGAGGTTGAGATGTCATGTGGTGTGGTATGTTGATGCAGATGCATAGTGTTGTATGCTGATGTGTTGTGTGGTGTGGCGGTAGCATAGTCTGGAACGTCGGTTTTCTTTGTGTTGTGTGGCAGTGGCATAGTGTGGTATGTCGTTGAGGAGTTTTGCTGTGTTGTGTAGAAGGAGCACAGTGTAGTATGCCGATGATAAGTAGCTACGCTATGCTACTGTGAGGATGAGATGTCATGTGGTGTTATATGCTGAGGTGTGACAGTAGCATAGTGTGGTGGTTGGCTGATGTTGTGTTGTCCTGTGTGGCAGTCGCATAGTGTGGTCTGTTTATGAGTTATGTTGTGTTGCAGTAGCATAGTGTGGTAGGCTGATGTTGTGTTGGCTTGCATGGCAGTGGCATAGTGTGGTCTGTTGATGAATAGTGTTGTTGGGCGTGTCGTTGTGTGGTGTGTGGATGAGTACTGTTGTGTTGTGTGGTATGGTGAGTAGTTTTGTGTTGCGTGGCAGTAGCTTAGTGTGTTGTGTTGATGAGTAGTGTTGTGTTGTATGGTGTGTGTCGGTGTGTGTCAGGTTCGAGAAGCAGCAGGCCATTGTGCAGGAGGAGTTGGCGCGTATGGCCCGCAGAGAGAGGGAGGCCGTCCAGGACAACGCCAGCGCTGCTCTGCTCAGAGAGAGGGCCAAGACCAGGGAGGAGCATGAGAAAGCCCAGAGTCTGGTGAGTGACACACACACACACACACACACACACACACACACACACATCAATAGACACATAGAGAGACATTCACACACGCACACACACACACACACACACACACACACACACACACACACACACAC
>JAGFZM010002272.1:0-13455 GCA_017657215.1 Limnothrissa miodon
CATACTCTAATAAACGCCAGCTATACTTGGAGACATACTCTAATAAAAGATGCCGTCTCACACAGACTACACACGACTGAATGGTACACACATGGGAGTCAACAACATCCATTACCATGGCAACATCAGTCTACTAACCTATGTGGCGATTGGCCCAACCTCTACTACATGACTACAGTTCTGTATACTGATTAGAACTACAATGAAACTGAAATAAAGACAATGTTTGAGACTGTGACAGTGAGTGGAGTTTTTCCCCCATCACATCATCACCATCAAGTCCTGTAACCTTGGAACAAAGGATAAATAAAATAAGATATAACTGCTTTAAGACCTTTAAGGTTTTCACCACTATGCCAGTAGGCTATGCATCTGTCTATGCAGCCATATGAATAATGACTAAGCTTCCTTGGTCAAGGCAGCTAGGCAGTAGCACCTTGCCTGGATTTCTTGGGAGGATGCGGCTGAATAATATTAGAGCGACATAAACAGCACAACAGCTCCAATGTCATTTTCAACAAATAAAATGAACTTCCATAAACAAAATCTCCAGTGCCACTGTAAAAGAAAAGTACTAGAGAGGTGGTGATCATGAGATCTGTCGAATGCATACATCACATGGTCAAACCTTCTACTGTAACTAGGCTACAAATTCATCCATTTCAGACTTGTCAAATGCAAAATGTTAGATCATGATGATAGATATATGAGATCACACAAAATTATCAGATCCCCCATTACAAAAACAAACAAAACAAAAACATTTTGTACACAGCATGAAAAACGTTTGTGAAAAGCGTACAGCTTATACCAGACCTGGGCATTTTATGGCCTGGGGCCTGCGTCCCTTTGGGCATTCCTGTCTGGCCTCTCCTGGCCCGCAGCCTATTACAATTACTTGTTTACTGTTTTTTGTTTTTTTTTTAAATGGGAGCAAATTATTAATGAGCAGAATTACGTTCAAATTATTGTTGGTTCGGCCCTACAACACAGTTCCGATTTTTCACGTGGCCCCTGATACCCCTGACTTAAACGAAAGATAACTCCACAACATGCCATTTTCTAAAAGTGCCAGATGTATGGAATATTTTTTGGTGGCTTTCAGGTAGCTAGGACACTACTATTACACCCACTACAAGGACACTACTTTTACACTCAACAGTGTTCATTTTAAAGGTGCCAATAACACTGAAAAAGTCCAAGGCAACATGAACAATACAAGCCTGGTTTGATCCCTATAAAACTGAACTATGCACACACACCGCTACAGACAGTTTAATGACACGAGGAGGAACAGCACTTTATTACACACGACAGTGCCATAAACACACAGGTCCGGCTCACAGCGTCCGTGACACAAACCTGATTTTGAAGATGTTGTTGAAGGTGGAGCCGCCACCGTTGCCCAGGCCGTCTTCATTTTCCAGATTCTGACCAGCGGAAACACAGAGACAAGCTCAGCATTAAACAACACTTTCAGTACTCAGGTTCAAGGGGAAAAAAAATCAACATGGTCAAAGGCAAGGGACATGACTCATGCACTAAAATAGCAAATACAGCAAGGACAGAGGAAGGAGTTTTGAAAATCAAAATGATATTTTCTTGGAATGACAATTTCTCAGGCAAAGAGCCTTTACTGGCCTTAACTGGGTTACTGGTTATAGTCAAACTGGGATATAGCCCAATCCTGAGTAACACTACTGGTATGGCTAAGACATAATCTTGTGACGGTAAACACAAATGACTTACAACATCTAACTATTACGCTACTGTACCTTCCAATATATTTTTCATTATTGTTTTTTTTTCTAATTTTCCACACTCTTTATATACCTTTTCTGTACTGCAAGTGGCCAGTGAGGTTATTGACAGACTGGCATACCTGATACTTCAGATTGCTGTGCTCAGAAGCTCCAGCTGCAGTGGCTGGGTGAGTCTGTGGTTTGGTGAAAGACAACGGACCAAATGTCATCTCTCCATCTCTCTCTTTGTCCCTCCCTTTCCATCCCTCCAGATCTCCTTCAGGGCCAACACCCTCATCTTCTCCCTCCAGCACAAATGCATCATCAATGCTGAATTGTGTCGCCATGACGTTGCCTCTTCAGATCTGGAGGCCCACCTCACAGAAACACACTGTGGGAAAACACACACACAAATGACACATGACACAAACAGAAACAGAACAAAGAATGTAAACATTTTAAAAGTGTAAATATTTTAAAATCATAACAAGCAGTTTTTTCATTATCCAGTCCATGACGGTTTAGTTGCACGAGGATGCTTTAAGCATGGACTAGCCAACGGAATTATTCATGAGCAAAGAGCAAATGCATATTTCAAAAACAACAGCAACGTCGACATTTCTTCTCGGCCAAGCGAATCCCAGGATCTGCATAGGTTGCAAAAATATAACGCAGTCCATTTTCTCTTAAGCAACATTGTGATTTTGAACAACCAGAGACTGCTTGAAACCGTATCAAACATCTGCACATCTGTACCCTATAAGCTGGACTGAAACATGAAATAGATCTAACATCGTAAAACGCACCGGTCGTGGAGTGCAAAAGGGCATTTAAGTTAAGTTACAACCACCTACGTAACGTTATGTTTACGTGAAACCTCTTACTTGGGTAATTTGCTACAACGCCATCATCTCGTAACAACTTGAACGTTACTTAAAACTAAAAAAGTAGTCAAATATCAACTCTCAGAAATCATTCTACAGTCAAGGACCGTGGAAAGTTAGGTTGAAGACGGACTATAAAAGTTAACAAAATAGGTACAAGAATTAATTATGTGTCTACTACACTTAAACATACAGTGCCATTGTTTTCACGGAGAAAGGAAAAGTTGATAGGCTAGCGTGCTAACTAAGTTAGCTTCCACTTATTTTTATCAAAATGCGAGCCCGTCTTACTTACTTTCAGTGCTTTTTACTGGATTAGATGTACTTCATCAGTCCATCCACTGTCATACATTATTCTTTTAAAGATAATATGCACTATTTCACCACAAAAGATTAGAACGCTTCTTTCCCTGGGGGCGCACAAACTTCCATAAAAGTTCCCAAAGCCAGACCAATTTCCTTTGCCGAGAGGCGTTGGGCTGCACATGACTACACCATTCATCAGCCGAGGTTAATCGAGTGCTGATTTGCAATGTCGATTGGGGATTCTCCAATCTGACAGATTTCGAGGCCAAAACTGTTGAGAGCTGTGCAAAGGATGACCGCCAAACATACAAAACAATCAAAAGTGAACTCAAATCAGAGCCATCGTTGGAAAAACAATTTAGTTATTCAAGGATCAAGAACATGAAGGTAAATGGGCCACTTTTTGACAAATGTATGATTTAAGTTTAAGGATAAACATAAATAACTAACTAACTAAATAAATAGAATGCCCCATATTGATTTTTTTCTAAAGTCAAAGTGAAACGTATGTATTTTAGTAATATAAATGTATTGTATTTTAGTATTTTATCTTTATGCTACCTCGAGAGGCTATGGCCTCGTCTCGTCGGACTGAACCGGAGAGTGAATAGTTTTGGTCAGAGTAGCATTGTTTTCTTTCATAAAGAAAACAATGCTATTTGAAGACGTTTCACTTTCCATTCAGAAAGGTTCATAAGTTCTTGATCAGATGGGATGGGACAGGAGTTTACATCTCCTGGCCTGTGGGTGTGAACTGTTGACCACACCCCTTATCATGTGATCAAGGATCAGAAGAATCCACTCTGCCACTCTACACCTTGGCAGCTCTCAACTGGACCTGTGATCCTAGTTGCCCTTCAACATCAGGCAAACCTTTTAAGTAGACCCTTCATGACCATCCAACTCCAATATCACACATTGACTGTGCCATTATGGTAATGATTAATGTGATCCTTGATCCTCATACATTTATGCTAATTATGTTAACGGCGAACGAACTGTGTAGAATGTGCCACCGTGGCCTATAGCGGTAGATACAGCACTTGCAATGTTCAGCAGCACGGCCTCCAATAGAATGCAGTGCAATACAATGCAATACAGTGGTCTTTAGAGGGAGCTCGTGAGAGAGAAAAACAGAACGTTGCTTAGCCCCTCTTTAATGGGTGATTCTTCTGATCACTGATCACATCATAAGGGGTGTGGTCATTAAAAAGGGACAAGCTACTCCTATAACACAAACAATACATAAATCAGATAAATAGATTCTTTAACAGATTAAAGAAAAGGAAATGTTGAAATGGAAAAATACAGATACAATAGAACATATACTCACCAAACACTTCTGTTCTATTTATCTATTCCTCGGATATACAAATATAAAGCTTCATGTATTTAATCTCTTGTCTCACAATTTAATTTATGTCACCATGCAGTATGTGACTGCTAAGTCAATATGCTACATTGTACATTTAACGCCTTTTTCATTAGGCCTATAATGTACATGGCTCCAAAGAGGAGTTATTGAGCATAGCCTAGCTTAATTGTACATGGAGTTATTGAGCATAGCCTAACTTAATTGTACATGGAGTTATTGAACATAGCCTAGCATAATTGTACATGGAGTTATTGAACATAGCCTAGCTTAATTTTAATTTCACTGTGGTTCATTAGCCTTTAAATACGCCGCAAAAAGGATTTAAACCAACATGATCTAGCACCTTTTACAAGGCAAGGCAGGACAAGTTCATGTTTATAGTACATTTCACACAGTAATCTCAATGTGCTGCAGATGACAAAATGCAGTATAAAAAAGAAAACAAAGTACAAAACATGTTCTGCTTTATTACTTTATTGGTACACTCAATCACTTCAATGACTATTTTCAGTTGAGTTAAGTCATCACCACTGATTTCCTCAAATTAGGTCAACTGAAAATAGCCAGGCAGCAGCCCTGATACCTTTGTTAGTTGAAAGTGTGTTTTTTTTTGTTTTTTTTTTACAGTGTATGTTCACTAGATGGTAAATAATATTCATCAAGCCTCTACGTCATATCCTTTATCATAGTCTTTTAAAATATAGGAAAATAGCCCGGTTTAAGTGGTTATTATAGAAGAGAGAACCGTGCTGAAAACCACCATACTGGTGTTATGAAGGAGGTTCCAGAGGCTCTTTGCCAAATCCTTTCCCATGTGGTTTGCTGGAAATCAGCAGGTTTTCATCCAACATGTTCTAAGCAAACATGGTCGTCCCCTAAACCAATAAACAGACCGACCATTAGTCCACACAAAATACTGAAGGGGATAGAACACAGAGAGGTCAGACAGAACTTTAAACTATTGTCTATGGTTCCACACACTCAGACTCAACCTTCCGGGCAACGGACAGAATCAGAACAAGAACAGTGAAAAGAATCTGTGAGTGTGAGTATGGCTTATTTTTAGAGACAAGCTTGGTCCTTGGCATATCTCCATGAGTAGTGGAGATTAGGTAGAAATTCTGATTGGGATTCTGAATTATTGTGATGGGTTTGCCAACTGCTATGCCAGTCTATAAGGCAGATTTAATCAGTTGGAATAAGTGATCAGACTGCTAGCCTGTTACACCTGCCATATTCTGAGGGACAAAGTGTGACTTCACCCAGTCTCAAAGAGAAACATTAGTCTGTTGTCTGTGTGTGTGTGTGTCTGTCATATTGATTTTTCTTGTTTCACGCTCTGCAGTCTTCAGATGAGTCACTCCGAGATGCTGTGCCATATCTCTCTCTTGCTCCTGCTGAAGGTAGGGAAAGTGTGATAAAGAAAGTGGATGAAAGGGTGGCTAAATTGACGTGATTTGGAATGAAAATGTTGAAAGCATCAACACGTTTGCCATCAGATATACGCCGGAGCAGAAATCAAAGGAAACGTGTGTGCCTAATTATGAGGACATGTCTGTATGTGCATTAGGATAATAACTTCAAGAAACCCTGAGGTAGATTTCAAAAGATCTCTCCACTATTCATCTCTCGATTCAATCAGGCACTTTTGGCTCTGTTCACGTCATGTGGAAATAACATCTCTGAGGCTCAACTCAGTCATGTTATTCAGTAGAGAATAATGAATACAAATCATTTACAGCACATTTAACAAGCCTCTAAAACGACATCACGCTACTGAGACAGAAACAGTCCAATTAAAGACCAATTAAAGAAAAGTCCAATTAAAGACTTTATATCAAGGACATACTGGCTAGGGACACATGATTTTTTCCCCCAAAATTATGCATCAGCACTAGCTGAATTGCCAATGGATAAAAGTGCATGTATGTATCAGGTAGGTTAATGGCTCTGTTAAAGAGGGGCTAAGCAACTTTCTGTTTTTCTCTCTCACGAGCTCCCTCTAAAGACCGCTATATTACATTGTATTGCACTGCATTCTATTGTTTGTTCGCCGTGTAATGACTCATTTTAGCATCATAAACAGTATGAAACGGATTAATTAAATGAAAAATGTTGCATAGTGGGCCTTTAATTGTCACAATGTTCAGGGAAGGCAATTGGACGTCTCACTTTCCATCCAGAAAGCTTCATCAGCTTCATCAGTTCTGACTGTTAATTTTACCATCAACTAGATTAACAGGTATGCAAATGTCTCTGTTAATTTCACCATCAACTAGATTTTCTCTTCATCCAGATTATCATCACCCTCTCCGCAGAGGTGAGGGTTCCCAAAGGGTCTATTCTAACCCTGACCTGTGAACATGACCAGCAGCCCAGACTGTTGGATCCCAAATTCACATGGACCTTCAGAGATTCCATCTCCTCAGATGTGATCGGGCAGCAGGCATCTTTGACCAAGCAGCGCATCCAGAAAAATGACGAGGGGGTGTACGAGTGTGTGATAGATGGATACCTTGGCGACCGTCGTGCAAGAATCAGCAGGATGTTCAACGTGAGCGTGGGTGAGCCACTTTTGTAAGAATTTGTAGGGATGGAAGAGCATATATATTATTAGTGGCTTGGTTCAGTTAAGCAGACAATCCAAAGGGTTTAAAATGGATGCATGGACCATAAAGGGGAAAGGTCTTTAGTCCATAAACCTTTAAGCTTGACTAACTCTTTTATATTACTAGGCTATTTTTTTTTTATCTTATTGTCCATATACTTATACTAGAACTGTTATATTGCTATGCTGATATTTTTTATTGTCCATTTACATATGCACATATTTATTGCTGGTCAATAGACTTTTAACCTTGCACTATTGCACGACTGGTCTCATTTGCACAACTACCTTGACACACTCCCCATACTGTACCTCAGTACATTCATGTGCATCTCTACCCACAGTACTTGTATTTTATTGTTATTTTTAGTAACTGTAGTATATGTTGTGTGTGATTTTTTAAGCTGCTGGGACCTTGAATTTCCCTTGGGGATCAATAAAGTATCTATCTGTCTGTCTGTCTGTCTGTCTATCTGTCTATCTATCTATCTATCTATCTCTGTGCTGGGTGACCTCACGGTAAGGCGACCTGGAACAAATTAAGAGTGGTTGAAGTTCTGTCGGATGGAAATAAAGGCCATGCTCTGTTTGTATGACATCATATCAAGATACATTTTACTACTTACTTTGTTAAATGAGGCCGTGGACAGAGGCTTCCAGGTCAGTCTGCCATGCCAAACTTAGTGGAAAAATTAAGTCAGCTCAGTTTGACGCATTATAAGTTTGACATGCTAAGTCAGATAGGGCCAAATGGAAGAGTTCCTATGATTTTGTTTACAGGACTGTTCTGCACCACCAAAGTCAACTTCATTACCTCTGAAGGTTTACTTATTTTGTTTCAGTCATCACACTATTTCTTTTTTCTTGCGACTCATATTTCAGACGCCAACAGCAGCTTCAAACACTGGATTGTCGTAACGGTGGCGGAAAAGGAGGATGCGGAGCTTCGCTGTTCTATACCCTTTAAAGCAGGCGCTGTCTGGGTGAAGGAGTCCGGAGAACCTGTGGAATCTAAAAGGCTTCTCAGCAGGGAAGCTGAGGAGGAAGAGCCGGGCGACTCGTCTGTTAAAATAAATGGCACCAAAATGGAGGATGCTGGCATATACCACTGCAGGCTCCCTGAAGGAACCGAATATGAAACAGAGATGGTGGAGCTGATAGTGGAAGGTACTGTGTGCAGTTATCAAAACAGAAAAAGTTAAAGGAGTTATAGAATGTCAAATCGTATTTATCTTTTTATCGTTGAATTCGGGTAGCTTAAGGATATCCAATGGTCCAATCCCTTGTTGCTTCATGCATTTGCCAGGGGAGGCGGGAATTACGAATCGTTTCATTCTAACCCTTTTAAATGAGCCTGTAAACGACACTCTAGCTGTGCTCCTGGGTCGCACAAATTTGTACACACTATTATTGAGCTGCAAAGAACAATTTCTGATGGTCAAAAATGTCTTCTATGACTCATTTAAAAAGAGAAACTTTAGTATTCAAAGGGTTTCTCATTAAATACAAGCTATTTTCCATTGATTTTATGTGGAACACAATCTGTCTATTCCACCTCTCCTCATACAGCCCCCCCGCCCCCCCTCTGTGCCGGCCACACTGACCCGTGGGAAGAGTGCGACTACAACAGTCGAACAGATGGCGCCATACTGAGTGAATCTCTGACTGACTTTGCCACCACCCTCTACTCCCACCTGCGGATGGCGAAGCCCACTAACAACATGTTGTTTTCTCCTGTCAGCATTGCAGGATTGCTTTCTCATCTCTTGCTTGGTATGCTGGCCTAGACAGCCTATTTAGCACCAGTAAAGCTTCAGTGTGATGTCTTTACACTGTTAAAAACAATATACACTTTCAACAAACTATTTTCAGTTGACCAAACAAGTTATGACTAATTTTTGTTAGTTGAAAGAGCGTTTTGTTTTTTTGTTTTTACAGTGTAGTGACTGAGTAGTGTACTACTATTTGGTTACATTTTCTATGAAGCCAGTATTGATAAAACATTGAAAATCATTTTATAAAGGGTTTTGTTATGTGGAACCAGTATGTTGTGGTAGGTTCCGTTTACTTTAAGTGGGCCATCCCAACAGAATGCCTCTTTATTAAACAGTGTGCTTTAGTGACTTAGAAGCCTAACGTGATGGGGAGGGAAATATAAGGCATTCTGTTTAACTTAAAAATGCTCTGATTCCATTAGATGACTGTTTGGCATGTACCGTACTTACTTGCAATTGGGGTGGTACAGTCCAAACACCATTTTTTTTCTGTAAACAAAACACTCATAATACACACAAAGCAATCATAATACAAGTTTCTTGCATCTATGCTCTCTCTCTCTCTCTCTCTCCCTCCCTCTCTCCCCCTCTTTTTTTTCTCTCTCTATCCCTCTGCCTCTCTCCCCCCCCCCCCTGTCTCCCAGGTACTCGTGATGAAACGAGAAAGCTAGTGATGGATGCTTTAAATCTTCCTCGTGGGTTCTCCTGCGTCCACAAAGCCCTACGCACCCTGAGAAAGGAAACCCAGGAGTCTTTGGAAATGGCTTCACATATCTTTTACAGGCCAGGTTTACATATCCTAAACTATAGTTTTGCTTTCCAGAACTTACCAATATTTACTACTCTCTAATGATGTTTTAGGTATACCTTAAAAGGTCACTGTTCATGTGCCAAAGATGCTCCTGAGTAATGAACTGAAAGCCATGTTTGAATGCAGATCTGATGCTAAGCGAGACTTTCATCAACCAGTCACTGGAGTTCTATGAAGCCTCCCCGGAGAAGCTAAACGACAACAGTGAGCGCAATGTTGAGATGATCAACGGCTGGGTCGCAAAGAAAACCAATAATAAAATCCCCCAGTTAGTGGACTCTGTGGATTCATTCGATAAACTGATTCTAGTCAACGCTGTTTACTTTGTTGGTCAGTGTTCTTTGAATGTGTGTCTCTTTATATCCGGCTTTTAAATGCATGTCACATCTTGCAGCTCACATGTCTTGTGCAAGTCTAGAAAAGAGTCAGTATTTCCTCTGTGGGAGGCAACATTTAACTAAATCAACCGCTGATGTCGACTCTTTCTGTCGACACTGTAGGGAAATGGAAGATGAGGTTTGACAGAACCCGTGATGGCACTTTCATGACAGCAAATGGAGACACGATTAAAGTCCGAACTCTATATGCGGCCAAGTACAAGCTGTCAATGCAGTTTGAGCCCAGCTTGAGAGCACAGGTAGGTCTTCATCTACTGCCGTTGATGCTTGTGGAATTTAAACAATGTTTTTAATTATACATTCTGTTAATCCTGTGATCTGATCCTGTGATCTGAATTTATCCCAGTTGTGAATTTCAGAGTGCCCAATGCCAATCTATCTGGCCTTGTTTTATCGCATGCAAATATGACATCTATTTTCAAAAGTGCCCAAAGTTGAAATTGTTGTGCAAGTCCTTAATCAACCTACATTTGTTGACGGCATTGTTCACTGTTTATCCCCAAATGAAAATAATCCTGTTGGTGGCTTTAACAGCCTATTCCATGCATTACAAATGCATACATATGGACGTTCAGGTACAATCCCACACATCACTTGGCCTGTATGCATCAGATGTAGGTTAAGGATGTAAAAAATGTGTAAGATAATGTGATGTAGGTCGAGGGTGGGGTGGGTTAATTAGAGACAACACCCAACACTCACTATGGAGGAATGTCCGAGGTAGGGAGCACCGTCGTCTCAAAGTAAAAAAAAAAAAAGTGTTTTGGCTTCTTTGAACCTATGAGGAGAAAAGGGACAAATTTCATCTCCTGTTTTAGATTCTTATATCCACGACTTAGAGAAACTCCTTGCAAGAGAATATCAGACATATCTGTGTGTTTACACAGCAGTCACATGGCCATAATCCCAGTATATGTCCGACTGAATGGAGCTTATATACCGTCTAAGGGAAGCAGCATTCCTGCTCAGAGTTTAGTATTATTACACAGGGGACACAGGTGTCTGATTCTTTACATGTGAGGTAAAAGGGATTGGGTCAATTCTAAAGGTATCATAGAACATGTTTTTTGACCATCAGAAATTGTTCTTTGAGGCTCAATATTAGCGCATGCAAATTTGTGCGTCTAAAAGTGACCCAGAACCTCTGATAGAGCATCTTATGCAGGCTTATTTAAAGGAGTCACAGAATGTCTATTTACAACCTTTACCTTTTTATTATTGAATTAAGGTAGCTTAAGGTAAAAGGCTTAGAACAAAAATATTTGTATTTCCTGCCCCTCCCGACAGGGATTGGACCAGAGACGTTTCTAAACGATCTTTGGATGGACCATGCAAATATAGGAGGTGTATCTAAGCGATATTACGTGTCATCACACCTCTTTTCAGATTGGCCCGTTTCATAGCGATGAAAACTAGTTTGAAATTTAGATGTAGAAGCAGGCGGAAGACGGCGGTTGAAGTTTTGCTATGATCCATTGGATACCTTAAGGTACCTAAACTCAACAAGAACGAGGTAAATGTGGTTTGACATTCAATAACCCCTTTAACTGATTGTGTAAAGCAGACATGGGCAAACTACGGCTCGGGGGCCATATATGGCCCATTGGGCTTTTTAATCTGGGCCGCCAAACCTGTCTAAATTATATTAAATAATATTACTAAACATTATTTATTTTATTAAAGGTCTCATTCCATCGTATTTTCATTAATTTTGTCGTGGTCTCTTATCTAAAATAATGTCATGAGAGTTGGTTTCGACAAAAAATATGCTGTGGTTGTCTTGTTTCAAGCTATTTTAGTTAGGTGAAAACGAGAGCAGGGATAGCTCGAGAGGATTCTTATGAATATTAATGATATGCAAATGTATTGCCTCTGATTGGCTAACAACACTGTGACGCTCCATCTAGTGGGTCTGTCTGCAGGCAGCCTAACGTTTCTTGAGGGCGGGTTAACTGCATAGCTAATGTTCAAATTGACGTACATTTGTACAGCATTTCCGATTCGCTCGTTTTTCCCGGCAGTTTTCCATCACAGGCGAATACAGACTACAGGGGTAGGAGAGCATTTTGAAGTAGAGCATAGAAGTACAACTTGGGCGGACCTATGGTAATGTAAAAACATCAAGTCTTAAACGGTTTATTTTGGAAGGAGACCTTTAAGCATTTTCCCTGTATTGTCTTCTTTTTACTGCTGTTAATTGCTCTACTACCTTGTAAAGACCAACACTGAAATAAAATGGCCTCCTGGCACGGGACCTTTATCAAATGTTATTTTGGCCCACAAGTGGAAAAGTTTGCCCACCCATGGTATGAAGCCTTGGGGAAATACCCATTAACCTAGTGCAGTAGGATGCCTGCTACAGCGCCACCTGGTGGGCCCTAAGGGTTAGGAACCTTGCTTAAGGGCACACTCTAGCCATGGATCTCACTTGTCGGGAATTAATTTGGCACTCTGGTTACAAGCCCAAGCTCAATGCCACACAGACACGTTGGTATCACTACTGGCAGACGTGAGAAAAATACTAAATAATACAGTGCCCTCAGTACACAGTACACTTAGGTTCAATATATTTTATGGGAACACTCGAAGCTGGAAGTACACTTGCTACTCTGGTATGTGTGTAATTGAAGGACTTTTCAATTCCCTGTCACTCCCTCTGTTGTCCTGTAGGTGGGAGTGTTTCCTCTCACGGGCAATAACAGACTCTTCATATTCCTGCCTACCTTCTACTCCCTGGAAGACCTGCAAGAGGTGGAGAAGAAGATGACAGACGTCGTGTTGAGGAACATGGCCAAGGCCATGGAAAAAGTACCCGCCAGCTTCGCAGAGGTCACTCTTCCAAAACTCAAACTGGACCACAGGATGGGCATGAACACATTGTTTGGGGACATAGGTAAACTTGTTTGTGTGTGTGTGTGTGTGTTCAGCAATTTGGTAGATTATTTTGAGTAAAATTATAATTGATATATATATATATGAAATTCTCTATCTCTCCCCCTCACATTCTCTCCTCAGGGCTTGGACAGCTCTTTAACGACCCTAATCTGTGTGGGATGTTCCCCGAGCTGACCGAAGACGTGCCCTTCGCCCTGTCCGATGCTCGCCACCGGGCCTCGCTGGAGCTGTCTGAGAGTGGCGTGGAGGCGGCGGCGGCATCGTCCATATCCTTCGGACGCTCATTCCCCTCCTTCTCGGCCATGCAACCCTTCATCCTGGTGCTCTGGAGCGACCAGGCCAAATGCCCCCTCTTCATGGGCAGGGTGACACGGCCTTAGCCGGCAGGGGCAGAGGAGAGGGCAGGTGAGGATGGGCGGAAAGGAGCAGAGAAATAGAGAAGGATAGAGAGATAAGAGGGGGATAGAGAGATAGAAGAGAAAAGGAAAACAGACATGAAAAGAGAAAGAGGAATAAACAGGAAAGAGAGGGGGGGATTAATAAAGGTAAAGAAAAGAAAGGCATTTATTACTACGGCAACAGTGTGTAGAAGGAGAATGATTTGTGAGGGGGACAAAGATTTGAAGAATGAATTCAACTCATGTATTCAATCTCATCTATG
>JAGFZM010002273.1:0-10247 GCA_017657215.1 Limnothrissa miodon
TGTGGGGCAGCTGATGAGTGTGTGTGTGTGTGTGTGTGTGTGTGTGTGTGTGTGTGTGGGACAGCTGATGAGGAGAGAGTGTGTGTGTTTGTGGTTGTGGGGCAGCTGGTGAGGAGTGTGTGTGTGTGTGTGTGGTCTTACCCAGCAGGCTGATGCCCAGGCGGGAGAGGCCCTGTCTGAGTCCGTCCCCGAGGCTCTCGGGCAGCTGCCTCCTCCACTCCTCCTGCCGCGTGTAGTGCTCCTCGTCCAGCGACAGGCGGTCCATGTTCCGCGCCAGACTAGTTGCCAGGTTAGTGATGGACGTCAGGGTGCCTGAGAGGGGTGGTAGGGGAAGGAGATACAGATGTACAGGTATTAAACTAACAACAATAACAAAACAATAGCAACAATAACAATAACCAAAAGGGAAATGTTGAGAGACATGTAATAAGAGAAGGAGAGAAGATGAGAGAGTTCAAAAGCACAATGAAGTCCACTAGTACTGAGGCCACACTGAGGGCACATTGTGAGAGAGTAATGGAGGTATATAAGATGGGCAAAGACAGAGTATATGGCTTAGAGACAGAGACAGAGTGTGTGATGGAGGGATAGATAAAGAAAGAGAAGGAGACAAAATATGTGATGGAGAAACAGGCAGAAAAAAGTGATGGAGAGACAGACAGAGTAAAGAGAAGGCAAAATATGTGATTGAGAGGAAGACTAAGAAAGAGAGTATAGAATAGACAGATGGAGAAGAGGTAGACTGAAGTAAGTGTATGTGTGTGTGTGTTACCTTTGGAGATGTGTTTGACAAAGGAGGTGGTCCCTCGGGACACGCCGCTAACGAAGGCCCCGGGGCCCCTGGTGAGGCCCTCATAGGGGAGGCGGAAGAAGTCAGCGATGCCGTTCCCTATGCTCCGCACCAGACTGGCAGGGCTGCCGAGGATCTCCAGAGAACCCACCACCCAACCTATTATCACACACACACACTGAGCTGAAAAGAAGCAACAAGCTTCTCTTTCATACACAGAACAGCAGGTTTCTCCCTCTCTTTCTTTCCCTCTCTGACACCCCCTCACACACACTAAAAACTGAATTTATGGAGATCTAGCGTCTCACCTCACACACACACACACACTTACACTAGGGGATACCAGCGGGTAATATTTATAAACTGTGAAGAGCATTACTAAAGAAATCACATGGCCGTGCTTCCACCGAAGCCTTTTAACAGGTCGTTCTTTCCCACTCCGCCAGTCTTGTAAACGCAGCGTCCGCTGTGTGTGCTGTGTGTGTGTGTGTGCATGTGTGGGTGAGACCATGGGTCTTCAGCTGCGGTCGGTAGGCCGTTGCGGCACGGAAAAAGAGAGGGCGCGAGTGACCCGTGCCTTTACTGGCGGTGAGTCATGGCAACGGACATGCGAAGGGGTGGACTCAGTCCCATGATGCTTTGCAGCCCGGGCCCAGCTGAGAACTTGAAGGGATGATATACAGCCGTGGATGAGGGCTCTAACGAGGCCTGAGCTCTGGGCAACAGGGATGTGTGTGGTTTGAGTGTGTGTTTATATGTGTGTGTGTGTGTGGTTTAAGGATGTGTGTGGTTTAAGGGTGTGTTTATATGTATGTGTGTGTGTGTACAAGTTAAACAACTCCATGTGTTGACTGGGAGCAATCAGGAACTGTATCATGCACAGACATAACCGTGTGTGTGTGTGTCTGTGTGTGTGTGTGTGTGTGTGTGTGCGGTGGCCAGGGTGTGTGGATCAGTCACAGTCTCCCCTCACTTAAGTTCACCTCCACTGGCTTTAAAGGCCGCCCCCCCCCACCCCTCCTAGCCAGCGCTATGGGCTCGGAGAGGCTCATTGGCGTGTGTGTTACGGGTCTGCAGGGGTTGAGCAGGGCCAATGGTAGGACACTGGGCCAGCTGAGGAGGCACTGGAGCCTCCAATGGGAACCCAATAATGGCCTTCAGATGGGAGGGGAGGAGGCGCACCAGCCCACCGCTCAGGTACATTGGAACTGAACAGCAATGCTTTGTAAGTGTGTGTGTGTGTGTATAAGTGTTATGCTTGTGTGTGTCCATATGGTGTGATATTAAAAGGCAAGGGTTGTCACTCCCGTGTCTCCAAGCACATGTGTGGAACAGCAGGAGACTATCTGTTTATAACGGCTCCCAGCAGAACAGCTCTCCACAGAGACTCCTTTTTATGAGTGTGGTTGTGTATGTATCTGTGTGTGTGTGTGTGAGAATATAAGAAATAGGATCACTTATGAGGAAAACTCTAGAGTGAGATTTTATGTGTGCTCGTATGTGTGTGTGTGTGTGTGTGTGAGATTCACCCACTCACTTACACTCGCACAAACACACACACTACATAGTGCATATGTGTTTTAGTGTGTGTACTTTGTATATACACCCACTTGCTCCAAAGAATGCAGCATAGTGAATGGAAGTTTAGGTGTGTGTGTGTGTGTGTGTGTGTGTGTGTGTGTGTTCCCACGTGCTCCAAAGAGGGCCCCTGAGGTGTGGTGCATGTGTGTTTAGGAGGGTGTGTATGTGTGTGTGTGTGTGTGTGTGTGTACACTGTACGTTCTCTGCTGTCTTCAAGAGGGCTCCTATGATGAATATGTGGGTCCTTGCAGCACAATGCATGTGTATCTAGGTGTGTGTGCAGGTGTGTGTGCACTCACCAGGGTATGAATGCAAGTAATAGAATCAGTTATAAGGAAATAACGGATTTTATGTGTGTGTCACTCACTTACTTACACTCACACAAAAACACACATACAAACACACAACACAGTGCGTATGTGTGTGCGCACACTCTCACCTGCTCTGAAGAGAGCCCCCGCAGCGTAGTGCATGGCGAGCGCGTGGACGAGCTGACGTGCCGTGGTGCACACGGGCCCGCGCTCGAACAGCGAGAAGGCCAGCGGCGTGTGGTCCGAGGCGATGTACAGCTTGAGCGAGGCGTGGATGCTGACCAGCAGGCTCACGGGCTGGATGGTCAACCTGCGGAGCCGCAGCGGCCGCACCAGCGCCTGCGTGGCCTGCACCACCTCCTCGGGTAGACTGGAGGCGGATGTGGACGACGCCGTCGATGGGGGTCCGAAGGCCGACTCGGGCAGGTAGGTACCGAAGAGGGTCCGGATGTAGTAGACGAAGGTATCTTCTAGGTAGACGCGTGCTGGCTGCAGCTGGAAGGCCACTGACTCCGGGGACAGGTCGGGCCCCAAGGCGGCGGCCAGCCGCAGGAAGCAGGAGCTGCGGTACGTGCGCAGGGCCTCGGCCGACAGTAGCGGGTGGGCCTCCGGGCTCCAGGGGGCGCTGGAGGCGAAGGAGGAGGAAGAAGAAGAGGAGGAGGAGGAAGGGTCGGTGGTGCGGGAGTCCTGGCACAGCAGCACGGGGAAGTGGAAGCTGGCGCGCGTGTACAGCTGGTTGTCCAGCTGCAGGCTGGCGCAGTAAAGCTCCAGGACGCTGCCGCCCACGTCGGGCATCAGCTGCGAACTGGGCTCCGGGTGGACGTCCCAGGCCGACGAGGACGAGGTGGTGGGGGTGGTGCTAGGGGTGGAGGCGTGCACGCAGGGGTCGGTAGATAGGAGGTCAGACGGGTCGGAGGGGGAAGAGGAGGACGATAAGGCGTCTGAGGCCGGGGAGAGGTGCAGCAGCAGCCGGGACAGCGTGAGGCGCAGCAGCTCTACCGAGCCTGACGGGCTGGTGATGTCATCACAGAGCGCCAGGCTGGCCTCGCTCAGCAGCACACGGAAAGACAGCCTGTGTCTGGATAACCTGATGAAGGAAGGAGGGAAAGATTGCACAGACATAAGTGAAGAAAGACAAACAGAGAATGCAGCCGGCTCTAAGAGTAGTGTGTGTGGGAGAGAGGGAGAGACTGTGGGGCTCAACACACACTGTTTTTACAGGAAACGAGATCCACATTGCCCACAGTGTGTTGAGTGCTTATTGATGATTATTACTGCCCCCTGGTGGGAGCTAATTAAAGTGTTTGTTCCCATTAGTGCTCTGGTTGTGATGGGATAAGTATGATTTAGAGTGTTGAAGCTAGAGAGTACAGTATGTATGTGTGAGAGTGTGTGTGTGTGTGAGAGAGAGAGAGAGAGAAAGAGAGAGAGAGAGAGAGAGAGTGAGTGAGAGAGTGGAGGTGAGGTACCTGTGGTGCTGACTAATGATGGTCCCAGCACAGCTCTCAGGTGCCAGGGTGAGGACGACTGTGCCACTCTGGTGAACAACATCTACGTACAGGCAGCCAAAGCTGGGCAGGAACACAACCTACGCACGCACACACACACACACACACACACACACACACACAAACACCAAGGAACCTTAGTGACAGACTAGACATTACAAACACAACAAATTATTGTGTGACATTCACAAAAAACATCTGATTCTAATTCATCATCAGATTAACAAAATCCCTTCCTGGAGGGCACGTGGAAGTTATTTCCCAGGATGCTTTGCGTGACCATGAGCCTCAGGCAGGCTCTGGCGTGGGAGAGTGTGGCTCCGAGGGAAAGCCCGGGGACTTCCTCCCAGTGGCCACCGCACATTTCCTGCCAGGCTTCCAGCAGCCATTGAGTGGTGCCTGCCTCACCCACAACACGGCAGCACCCACACCAGCACCAGCACCAGCCAAACCTCACGCTGGTTCCAGAATCCTCCACTCTCCCCTCACTGTGGCAGCCATAAAGGCCATTTGCAGCAGCAGTGCGCACAAATACACACACACGCGCACACACACACACACATATATAATGTGTGAAGAATTCTGGAATGTTTAGAGCCTTCATGACTTTCACAGGGTGCGCTCTCTCTCTCTCTCTCTCTCTCTCTCTCTCTATTCTTCTATCCCTCTCTCCTTTTCCACTTCCCTCCCTTTTTTTCTCCCCCACTCAGGCTGCCAGAGACATTCAACATTCTGCGAGTGTCTAGTTCATGTTTAGGGACAGAGAGAGCTCACTAGTTTGTGGTGGCCTTGATCAGGGCCTGGGCTTCACACGCACTAGATTGGACACACACACGCACAGAAACACACACACACACACACACAGGACATGCATGTCTCCTTGGCTTGGGGTGAAGACACACATAAACGAATTACTGCTAAATAATCACACTGACAAACGTCCAACATGTCTTGATGGCGTGCAAAAACATGGGCTTAGAGACAATGCAATCAGAGTTTCGCAGAGATGCTAATAGCTTGTTATGGTGTCAGCGGCTTTGCTTGGATTGGGAATTGATAACAATCTGCTGAACACTGGGGTCTTTGGATTGTTTAGGTTTCGTTTTAGATTTGCTCTCTGATATCTGTGTGTGTGTGTGTGTGTGTGTGTGTGTGTGTGTGTGTGTGTGTGTGCGCCTGTTTATACACACACACACACACACACACACACACACACACACACACAAGCAGTGGCAAGGAATCTCCAGCATTGAGCGTGGTTGGGCTGTGTGACCTTTGAGCCCTGCAGTAAACTGATCAGTGGGAGCCACGGGGGGGCCTGTCTGCGATGAGCAGCAGCACTGGAGTCACGTCAGAGCGCTAACCCGTGCCGTCACAATAACCCTGTCCTCACTTCGCCTGGGGCCGTGACCTCTGACCCCCCATGTAAGACGAGTCAGACACCCTGCCCCTGAACCTGCCGTGCCCCAGACACAACTGCAATGACATGCTCAGATCACACACACACACATACACTGTTTGACACCGCTGCCAAGGCAGATCCCCCTGACCCCAAAAATACATGCCTGCAGTCAAACCTGGGCAACCCAGTCAAATTCCAACCACGTGTTTTTAAAATGCAGACAAACACACTAGCTTACTCATTATCTTCCACTCGGAAAGAAACACACTGCATTACCCTGGAAGTTCATCATTCATCAACTACCGGTATTCTGAAATATTTATTATTCTCAGTCATTTACAAAAATTAATTCTAACAGCTCAGATTACTCAAGATCAAGGTCACTGTCACCTTCAATGGCATCAAGGTCCTACTACACGTCACATATTATGTTAAATGTATATGTTGAATGTTTTTGTGTAATGTGTTTATGTGTAATGTATCTCCAGAAGTCAAATTCCTTGGCAGGTATAAGTGATACTAAATTCTCCCTGAGTACTGTGATAAAAAATTACACACACACGGATCCACCCTTCACTGCCCTCTAGTGGCGGCGAGTTGCAACTACAGCAGTAATGTAAGTGGGTGGGAGTGGTGTGGTGGAGGGAAGGGTGGCTCTGACCTGTGTCCCTGGGCTGTTGATGTCGATGGGCTCGGTCCAGTCAGGCGGGGGCAGAGGGGAGGCCCCGGGCCCCGGCGTGGCCCTTAGGAGGAGCGGAGGCAGGCTCTCGCGGGGCCGGCAGTCAGGGAAGGTGGAGGCCTGCTGGTAGAGCTCATGGTGCAGGGAGCTGAGCGGGGGCAGCGGAAGGCAGAACACCTCCGTCCGGGGGCTCTCTGACAACACAAGGGGCCCTCACAGCATAAATGCACATGCGCATACACACACACACACACACACACACACACACACACACCGCACAAATATACAGAAACATGGTACAGAAATGCATGAACAACATACACTTACAAATCACAGATATAATGCCCCCCGTCCTCCTCTGACAAACACACACACACACACAAACAGCACAGTTACTTCATATATCAATTAAGACTGTGCCAGAACAGACGTCACCCTCTAAAATACTGTGA
This sequence comes from Limnothrissa miodon, assembly GCA_017657215.1. Lineage (NCBI taxonomy): Eukaryota > Metazoa > Chordata > Actinopteri > Clupeiformes > Clupeidae > Limnothrissa > Limnothrissa miodon. The sequence continues at coordinate 6,724 of JAGFZM010002273.1, forward strand.
TTCCTTGGTTTCCTATTTCTTCCTTTGCTTACTGTGTTTTGGAGCTTGTGTGTGCGTGTAAAGTGACTTGTTTACAAGGTGGAGGACTATTCTGGGTCCCAGCGGTGTCGTAGCACAGAGAGACAGTAACTCATTGACAGCAAGAATAGCAGGATCCAGTGCTGGTTCCAATCAGGCACAATGTGAACATGGGAATCCCACTGTGACCGGTCTCAACCTTTAGGAGCGGGTGGCCGCCGCAGTTAAAAGACCGGGTAAATGTGTGTGTGTGTGTGCGTGTGTATGGGGGGAGGGAGGTATATGAATGTCTCTGTGAATGGTTTTGTGTGTGTGTGGGAGACAAATAGTTTGTGAGAGGTTGGCTAAATGTGCACTGTGGTGTATGTGTGCATGTGTAAAGAATGTGTGTCTGTTTGCAGGATTTTGTGTGTGCGAGAACATGTGGCGTTCTTCCTAAGCAGCATGGTAATGGGGCACCTGTGTGTGTGTGTGTGTGTGTGTGTGTGTGTGTTTGTGTATACATGTACCTCTATGATTCTTTTTAGTCAGCATTAACATGTATGTGTGTGTGTGTGTGTGTGTGTGTGTACCTTTAGGATTTTCCTTCAGCAGCATAGCAATGGGGCATCTGTTGTGCAGCAGCATGCGTGGGCAGGGGTCTTCGCTTACGGTGATGTAAGTGATGCCCATGTGCTCTTGGTGCGTCACCACAAAGGCCCTGCAAAAACACACACACACACACACACACACACACACACACACACACACAGCATCATTCTCTGATCACAAGCAAGAACTCCCTCAGATTTTGCACCCCGTTTCCCAGTGGGCCCGTTGTGTTGTGAGATGTAGGTTCTTGAGGCCTTTATTGAAGCCAGTCTGCCTTGGAGTTTGCGCGCGTGCACGCACACACACACTCACTCACTCACAAAGCCAGCCTGACTGAGGGTTCTCTCTGTTCACAGCTGGCCTTCACTGTTCAAGCAGGCCAGGCTCCTGACCAAAAGGCCATGTTGTAAAAATCACTGCCTCTCTCATGGATCTAATTACAGCCCATCTCTCTCTCTCTCTCTCTCTCTCTCTCCTGTTTGTGTGTGTGTGTGTGCGCGCACGTTCTAAACTGGACCAAAGCGGTCCAAACAGGCCATGGCAATGCCTGTGCCACCATTAAGGAAGACAGAAACAGAAATAAGATCTGACATACAGTTGTTTCTGTGTGTAACACACACACATAAATTATACTATATGTGCATACTGTATAAGAACAGGTGTACAGTCACTGGTACAGGCAGGTGTAGAGGCGCATTTGTATGTGCATGTTTATGTACATGTTTATGTGCATGCGTGCATAAATGAGCATGTTTGTGTCTGCACTGAGGCGAGCGACTTTAAGTGCCCCACCTGCTGTTGAGTTCGCCAGTGCTGTCATCAGGCTGCACCGGTACGGCCACGCTCTGACGAAGGAAGTCTGGGCGCACGGGCAAGGGTAGGCTCCACAATGCAGCTGTGTCGTCAGGCCCACCCGGGGGCCCCAGCGCTGAGGTGAGGAGCACGTGCTTGGTGGGCAGTGGGGTGTCCACCTCGGCCTGGGGCGCCTCGCGCAGCAGGTCCCAGCAGGGTACGGCGCATCGCCGCGGCTGAGTGCTGGACCTCGCCGGAGCTAGAGTAAAGACTGACGCATCCACAGCCCCACAGGGCTGCAGAGAGAGAGAGAGAGAGAGAGAGAGAGAGGGAGAGAGAGGGAGAGGGAGAGGGAGAAGAAGAGAGAGAAAACATCTCAGTTGAAGTCAACACATGTATCAGCAGGATGTGAGGCAACAAAACACATTAGTGTGTGTTTATATGTGTGTGTGCTGTTTTTATGTGAGAGCGCTGAGAGTTGATTTCAGAGCACAATTGTGTGATTGCCCATTTGGGCCACTGACTGTCATTCAGTAAAGTATGAAAGGAGATGGAGAGGGAGGACAAGGAGAAATTAAATGGCACCAGGAATAAGGAAGCAAAGGCGTAAAGTTGTTATCAGTAGATGTGGAAAGAAACAGGAGAAGAAAAAGAAAAAGAACCAGAGACAGAAAGAAAGGGGAGGGGGTGATAATGAAGAAAGGGCGACAGAGAGGAGAGGAGACGAGACAAACAAGAAAAAAAGCGCAATAATCAGGGTAAACCAACTACGGGAGAGAAAACCACTTCACAGTAAATAACTCCTTATTGTCTCCTAATGCTGTGGCTATTAGCGAACGCTTGTGTGAGTGTGTGTGTCTCGGGTCCTTGCTTGAACTTGCGGGAGCCCCCGCCCCTGCTCTGATTGGCGCTAAATTGGTAGCAGAGGCTCCGCGCGGCGAATGGAGCTTAGCGGGCAGCTAGCAGCTTAGCACCGTCACGCAGGGGCGCATGCTGCTGATGAGACGTCCTCACTGCTCAGGCATTCCTGGGGTCGGCCTGTGGGCTGGTGTTATTGTTAATCCCATCACTGGAGCAGTACGCACTCCTCTCTTTCTTTATCCCTCACTCCCCCCCCCCCCAAAACCTCTGTTTTGTTTTGGTTCCTTGCCGATAATTAGTGGCAAATGGCACAACCCGCCCCCTCCAATGAAGGGGATCTGAGCGTTCATTTAATGACATCACAATGCCGTTTCCGTAGGGACGAAGCACCAGATGAAGGAGGAAACCTGCATCCAATTGATGGCTGTTTGTCTAGTGGCCTTGAGAGAATGCTGCTGTTGTATGCTACAGGGTGGTTGAGGATAAGGAGAATGGAGTGTGTGTGTGTGTGTGTGTGTGTGGTGGGTCGATCTGAGGGGTAATGACAGATGACAGAGACAACCACAAATAATAATAATAACAAAATAAAAACAAAATAACAAAAAAAAAACATTGTAGACGCTTCAGACACATACCAGCATGCATTCATTACTACATTACATTACAACACAACAGTCACAGACTAATGCACACACATTCTACCGCTAACGCACACCATCAGGTTCACACAAACATGCATAACGACATTAGCCTTCAGCCCTGTCAGTCCCATCACACACACACACACACACACACACACACACACACACACTAAAAAGGTCACCCCCACTGTGTCTACAGATTGGTATAGTGAGGGCAAGGGTCCAGGGCTGCTGCTGTGAACAACAGTGTGTGTGTGTGTGTGTGTGTGTGTGTGCACGTGCATATGCCTGTGTGGCCTCAGACGGTGATTTGTCAACACCTGGAGAGGCTGGTGGATCCTGACAATGAACACACTCCCTGCGCCACCAGACCACTGAGAACACTCGCATTCCTCTAAATCATCTGGGAATTCCCCAACCCTTTCCCAACACACACACACACACACACACACACACACACACACACACACACAAAATGCAGCAAACCAACCACACATGGTGATGCAGTGCCTTCCATCATAGTCAAATCCCACCACTGCCTGTATGTGGTTCTCTCCTCCAACTTTATGGTAAAGGGTTGGTTAAAGTGAACTAATCACACACACACACACACACACACAC
>JAGFZM010002274.1:0-56058 GCA_017657215.1 Limnothrissa miodon
CTATGTGTATTTTCATCCTTTAAAGTCTTATACTTTTTAAACTATTGCAGTTTATCTATAAAACTTTTGTCTCAATAGGCTCAAACTCTTCTGCTTAGAGTGTCGGTCGGAACGATGACTCATAATGGGTCTTAGAATGTTCGTTTGAATTGAGTGCACCTGCTGTTAACTGTCTCAAGTTTCAAGTCCCCCCTTACTATTAATGGTTTCTAGTTCCCCCTAAAAGATTGAACTACTTATACTGCAGACTACCATCCACTACTCTCCTCCACCTGTTTTAACAGTTTCAAATTATTCATTTCATTATTCATAATTCACTATTGAATTGTATTAACCTATAATACCACTATATAATGCTACAATTCACTACTGTGACTACTTACTACCACCCCATTACTACCACAGACCTCCTCTCTCTCTCTACCTCTATATATCCATCGATTTCTCTCTTTCTCCCTCTGTCTATCAGTCTATCAATCTATCTCTCTATCCATCTCTCTATCTTTACCCCTACTTCTCTCACATCTATCTGTCTATCTATCTCTAGCATTGTTAGCGTATTAGCATGATTAGCATATATGCTAATTATCATCAGCTGTCCACTAAGTACCACTGTTAGCATGACTAGTATTATTAGCATAGCTAGAATATTAGCATGTTAGCATAACTAATATATATATGCTAATGAACATCAGCTAAGACAACTGAGTACCACTATTACCATCATAACATCTTTCTTTCTTTTCTTTCTCAAATTAAATGTAACTATTTAATTAATTTGAACTTTCAACTATCCCACCATTAACTCTATAAACTATTTAACTTAGAAATTCCGTGACTTAAAGTTAATTGCACTGCATTTTCATGCAAACGTAATTCCCTGGAATTACATTCTCTAGTTTTATTTTATTTATTTTTTTCAGTGTAGTCTGCCAGTACACAGCACAAATACTCAGGTGTCTCTATTTCTCCTTGGGTCGGCACAGCTGCACAGGTGATTGAAATATGATACTTGGGGACTTAAATTCGTAACCTATCCATAAAGGACATACCTTTTGACAAGATAACATGATGGGGCCTTCTAAACCTACCCCTCCCGTTGTCAGTGTGATGGTGAGATTTAACTTGCATAATAAGTCCCGACCCAATACATTTTCGGGGCAAACTCTGTATGGAGAAAAAGAAAGTTGCAATGTGTTGTGTTTGTATGCTACTGTTTGTGGTGTAGATCAGGGGTCTTCAACCGGGGGTCCGCGAAAATATTTCGTCTGAAGCATTTTTTTTCTCTTCCAAAAAAAAAAAAAATTGTCATAGTTAACATAATGTTCAAAAGAAAATTGCTTCATATTCGTTTTTAAATAACACATTGTAGGCCATGAATCATGTGATTTTTTTTATCCCTGCGTAACATTTTGCTAACCTATGCCAAAACACATTAGCATTCATAAATGTACAAATACAGGTCACCACTTCAGCCTGAGCCTGATGTGACACTGCCTCGCAAATTCCATCCATCCTAGAACAGAGAAGCTCTGTTCCACTCACCAGGTTCAGTGCTCTCACTAGGACCTGGTAGCTGATCAGTTATCTTTAATTCTTCGTCCCACTATAATAAAAAAAGTGACCCTTGTGATCTTTTTTTTATTAGAGTTGGATCATCGCGATTAAAGAACACTTCCCCCCCCGTGCGTTTAAGTTAAATAGCTTCGGATTCAGCAAACTCGTTCTTTTCATTCCGGGAGATAAATTACGTTTGATTTGTCTGTTCAGTGTCGGGAGTGATGAACCCTGAACTTTGCGGGGTATTTGTTCTATGTGATGTTTTGCTTTGTTGTTTTTTTATGAGAGTCTGCGGTCTTTGCACTTCAAGGCGTTCTGCGCGAATTCATTCATCCAACGTTCCATCACAATAAAACGATAACGATCATCTCATGTTTCCTTCTGAAAGACGAAGTTATATTTACATAAGAGGAAGAGGCTTTCTGTCTGTATCAGTTTGAGCTAATGAAGCTTTGCCTGAATTTAGCTGAATATATCCAGCTAGTTAACCCTTGTGACATTCATTCAGTTATAGGGCGAATTTATGCAACTATGTAAAGAAACGAGGTGTTACCCCCGTTAATAATAATGCCTGTTTAGAATGTGTGCGTGTGCGTGCGTGCATGTAGGCACTCATAACTGACGGTCCAAATGACGGCAGGATTTGAGGTGGGCCAGGTGGGTAAGATAGCTGTCAAAACGTTTCTTTTCTCAACAAGTAATGCCTGTGAATGGGGCGATGACGTATTTTGACAGTTGAGTAACGTGTGCGAAGTCGTATCCATAATATTGAGAAGCGTATTGAAATTTTGGTTTCGTACTTGTAATTTTTGAATTCGTATTTTTTATGCATGACTGAACTCATTTGAGAACTCACAAATGTTTATTTTACGCACAACTAAATACGCACGTGTATCAAATATATGGACACAAAAATTTTGACAGCAATCTTACTCCATAGGTGTGGGGGTCCGTGCTCAGTCTCTCTCACAGCCAAGGGGTCCTTGAGCTGAAAAAGGTTGAAGACCCCTGGTGTAGATAATGTTTCAGATATGAACTGACCTGATGCTCCTGCCATATGCACACATTTTCACTTTCATACATTGTAAGTCAGTGATTTGATTTGCAATTGATAATAAAATCACTTTAAAGACATCAAAATGCATTGCAGATTTATAGACAATATTTTTCTCCTTTATAAAGGCAGTCAAAAAATTTAGATTTTCACAATTAGGCTACTTGAATAATACCAACAAGAATATCAGGCTGTCATTGGAACATTCTACCGATAAGATAAACTTTTTAGACTTAACCACATATAAAGGAGATAAAAGGTTACACCCCACACTGTACAGAAAACCTACTGATCGCAATTCTATATTACATTACAAATCATTTCATCCCCAACACCTTAAAAATAATATCCTATATGGCCAATTTCAAAGATTAAGATGACCAACTTCAAAGATTAAGAAGAATATGTGACCAAGCTGTAAGGCTAGGGTAGGCAAGTGCACACGCAGACGGTGGAGTAGCGGGCTGGCAAGTGATTTAAAGATCTCCTTCCAAAATAAACCGTTTAATAGTGCTGTTAGCCAATCAGAGGCGATACATTTACATATCATTAATATTCATAAGAATCCTCTCATGCTATTCCTGCCCTCGTTTTCACCTAACTAAAATAGCTTGAAACAAGACAACCACAGCATATTTTGTCGAAACCAATTCTCATGACATTATTTTAGACAAGAGACCACCACAAAATTAATTAAAATGCGATGGAATGAGACCTTTAACTGTCTACAATTGTCATGTAACCATTGTGACAATATTATACAACATAAAGAATTTATAAATATAAAAACACAAGAAAAGTATCGAAGCACAAACTTTGTTAACTGCAACACTACATTTGTTGTGTATTGCCTCACATGTTCTTGTAAATGCTTTTACATAGGCCGAACAAAAAAGCGCTTTACAGATAGAGTAGCTGTGCATAAATATGCCATACGAAATAACAATCTAGACTACCCTATGGTGCGACACTTCAATAGCTTCTCAAAACAATGATGTCACTTTACTAAAAGTAGAAGGATTAGAAGATATACAATAAAGGGTTTTTACTTAAATTATCCTTGGCTCAATGCTTGAGTAGCCTGAAGTTCCTCATGAAAGACGTTAAAGTCAGCTATCAGTGGATTCAGAAATGGAGCAGTATTTTCTGGATAGGGTGGATCCTGACCTGGAGATTTTAGAGAGTTTATGCCTCATGCCCTCACAAATTTTGTATTCAGAAAGTAACTACATTCTGAGTATGCATTAGTATTATGTTCAACATGTCTATGTTTGTGCCTTTGTTTAGAAAACACCTTTATCTAAAGCTAAATGCAAAATATGTCAAACTCAGTTATATTCATTACATGTACTAGACATACAAAGGAATCAAAATTACATTTCTCACTGTCCCTTCTGTATTAGACAGACAATACAGGAAAGAACATACTGAGTAACTAGGAGAGTGAGGCTCGAAGCCTCCTAAGGGGAGGGTGGGGGATGTACTGCCTAGCCTACTTGAACTCCCTGTGGAATGCACAGGATTCACAGTTACCGGGAGAGCAGTACAATACACAGGATCAGTTTGCACACCACGATCTATAAACCCGATATTTATGTCAGTTAGATCTAGATCATGCAGTGCTCCGATGTGTTCTATCGCAACTCCCTCTACCACTTCATCCTCATCAAACTTCAATTTCCCATTCAAACTTAGCCACTCTTTCACTAGTTTAATCACACCAGCTCCTGATGTGCACACGGTCGTTGCTCCCTCAACTATGCACTGCACTCCATTCACCCGGCACAGCCTCAGGCAGGAGTTGTATTGCTCGGACACTTCCTCACTTATCTGCCGCACGGGCGTCCCCGTGCACAGCCATCACATACACATACACACACACAAAAAAAAAAGACACACAACAGAGCTCTTTAAATACCCTCAGGGTGTCTCACACCTCTGAGTAAAATCCCAGCGAGCACAAACGCTCCAGCTGATTCCCGGAATTCCAGCGCTTTCGGCGAGCAACGCTACCAGCCGCTTATCACATAACATAACTCATTACAATACGGTGAGCAACGCTACCAACCGTCAAAAATAATTCGTCGAGCAATGCTTCCAGCCCCTATTATCACATCATAATTCACAACAATATATATATATATTTTTTTTTTAACCAATGATCTTAGCAGTAAATCAATGTCACTTTACAGGTTCTTTTTGCACTAATGGCACAACTTTACCACAGGACTACATCTCATCACAGAATGGCCTCTCTGAACAGTTAATCTAAAAGCCAAGCGCTTATCTCTGTTTTCCCGGGAGTCAGAGCGGCCAAACCGAAAACAAGGTGCGGTCCTGAAGCTTGCTGTCCACTTTCCAGCAACCGGGCGGAAAGACCAAATTGTAGTAATTTTTTCCTAGTGCTATTTTAACTCAAAACAGTGTCAACTAGTTTTCAACATTAGCTATTAATCACATAACAATCCTCACACAAATCAGATCAGTGACAAAGATTTCAGGTTTATTTCACAACTCCAGCATAAGACATACAATGCAACAGTTAAATGGACATCCCATGCATGACAGTCAGAAATAGAACCCCTGCCAGACCATTACCTGTTGCTGAGAATCTCCAGAGAATCTGGAAATGGTCTGGGGGGTCTCCAGTTTTTATATCCCTCTGAGGGAGCATTACACCTGCCTTCTAGTTCTTTTGACCAATCATATTGGTGGCGTGATCTCTCATGACGTTATCCCACTGCTGCGAGATGGTGCCTTTGAACCTTGGTGCCTTTGAAGGCCTTGGCGAGTGCTTGGGGCTTTCCAATCATACTCATTAGAGGAGAACTAAACCATTTCATAGCTGGACCTGCCATAAAAAAGAGAGTTCTGGCCTCCCTCCGGGGCATCACATCCATGATTTTCTATACCTCAGAGGAACCGAGTGGAACATAGGACAACTGTTAAATAGTCTATCTGTATGTCTAGTTCATAAACACACCTGATGCAAGATTTACGTAATGACCTCAAGTAGCCTTTTACGTAGTCTCCACTTCTCTCTCTTTCTCTCTCACGCTTATGAATCTTACTTCTCATCTCTTTATCCTAACCCACCCCCTCATCTCTGACTCATTTACCTTTAAACACGTTGATACACATACACACACACACACACACATATATATATATATGTCATAACATCCTATGTTGACCTCTTCCCTTGTGAGGGTCTCTTAATGCTCGATGTATGCCCTGGGCGCATAGCCCAGAGGCACATATCTGCTTGTTCATTAAATAAAATTTATGACTATGTGTGTGTGTTTGGCTGCAGATTAAACAGAGTCCAGCGAAGTCTGTGTGTAGAGATTTTCCAAGAGAGGATACTCTTGGTGACCTTTGCACCTGGTGATCTTTGTGTATGTGTGTGTGTGTGTGTCTGGGTCAGCCTGACCCAAGTAGAGAGTGAGCTGCGCGTGTGCGTGTAGGCGAGACTCCCTTTCTTTTCTGCTTATGAGTGCATATTATTTTGCTAGTGTGTGTACATCTACTAAAACTTATTATGTTAGTGAATATATAAAACACCCTATGATGTTCATGTTTATATTCAAAATATCCCCCACAAGGGCGGGCTCACTGCATAGCTAATGTTCAAAGTGACGTAGGCTTGCACGGCTTTTCCGATTCGCTCGTTTTTCCCGGCTGTTTTCTATCACAGGCGAATACAGACTACAGGGGTAGGAGAGCATTTTGAAGTTGAGCATGCAAGTGCAATTTGGGCTGACCTATGGTAATGTAAAAAAAATCAAGTATTAAACGGTTTATTTTGGAAGGAGACCTTTAATATCCATTGTGGGAAGGTCAAATTTCCTGGCAACTTAAAGCAAACAAACCATTTCAAACATACAAGCCATGTTGCCATGTTAAAAAAATCCAGCAACAGTCATTTTTATCAGAGTTAATTTTGTAAATATAAATGTGATAAAATATTTGTTCTTACTAAAAAATGTTACACTTTACTCCAGTCAGAGTCACGTATGTGGTGACCGAAACGGGACTATGAAAAAATAGGGTATTTTCGCCCGGAGGCGGGGTTCTCGTTGGCGACGGTGGCGAGATGTACTAAAAGTCAATAATGGACTTTACATGTAATTTATATTACTTCACACAAACACTATATCTGTCTGCTCCTGACACGGCCCCTTAATGAAATGTTATAACCAATTGTGGCCCACGACTCAAAAAGTTTGCCCACCCCTGTTCTAGACTTTTAAAATAACACGACAGGTCAAATATTATGCATTGTTGTAGGGCTATTGATTACAGTTCATCCAATCACCTACCTTAAAGGCCTATACATTGTGAAATGATCCTGCATAAAAACTGCAGTTTTCCTGTAAAACATCTGTTTTTTTTTTCAGCAAAGGATATGTGAATATTACTATCTTAATATGTTTCCATGTTAAACATTTGTCTTCTTTGAGTTAGTGTTTCTCATATACGGTCTATGGTGTTTCTAGTGTTTTTGGGAGTGGTGTCGCGCCCAGCATGCCATGGACAATAGTTTGAGCCACGAATTCAAGGATTTTTTTTACTACATAAGCTACATTAAAATACAATTGTACAATATGTTTAAATGTATAAATTACATACATTATGAAAAATACTTAGGTACAGTAGGTAAATGGTAACAGTCATGTCATGAGGCAATCCATTTTATTCTATGTGATCTAAAACATACCATTTAGATTATAAGATTCAATTTTACGGGCAGTATGTATAGTTAAGAGCAGTATATATACAAACTTTTATATATGCGCTATAGTAACAGAGATGGGCAAGTATGAGGTTGTAATCAATATAATCAATATATAGATGGATAGGTGTATGTAGACAATGTGCAAAATCATTTATAAGGAAAATAAAAACAACAAACCGGGTGACAAAAATACAAATTCATACAAAGCAAAAGGGGAGAAGTTTGCACCTCTGATAAACATTACCCGAAACTTATCGTCACTTACAGACCGCTATTTGAATTTGGCTAAGATTAAACCAGGTTAGCTAAGTTAATACATTAACGTAAGCTAACGTAAATTATAATATAGCCTACTTTACAAAACAATCTGACCTGACGAAACTCGAAACACATACCCTACAAAAGAGTAAATATTAACAAAACATGAAAACAATTTAATATGAGAAACCCTCCATCATCGTGCACGACCAGAGACCACTGCTGACAGTAGGTTACCTGTGCTGTGCGAGTCGCCAACGAGAACCCGCATGAACAATGTGACGCGCGGACGTAACCCCGCCCCCGGGCGAAATACCCTATTTTTTCATAGTCCCGAACAAAACATTGCAAACATGGGAGCTAATGTTAGCTAGCTCATGGACACGGTTATTTGAAGTCCGTGTACCATATCAAGGGTACATTCAACAATACTACCGTTTTGTCTAGAGACTAAATATAGTTAACTTTTACTACACTTTGATCTACCACTCTTGCGAACATCATCATCCAATGCTATGCTAATGTACATGTTAGCTATAGCTATATCATATAATTTGCTTGATATAGTTTGCTAACACTGGCATTTAAACATAATAAAAGTCTATAAAGATGTCTGGTGATTTATTTCTAACACTTAGTTACTTAGCATGCTCATGTTTATGAAAACTTAAAGCGATTATCCGGAGTAAAATACACTTTAGATCAATTCACAGATGATTGGGAGTACATACGTTGAGTTGACATCAAAATCAGGTCATTCAGATGTGTTTTGAGAAAGTTATATTTTACCGTTTTGAGCCAAAACTTGTTAGCCTGGAAGTGACCCATTTCCAGCGCTATAAAACTCTATTTTTATACCTCTTCTATAGTTCCAAACAACATTACACTTATGTAGTAGTGAGTAGAGGGTCCATAAAGCCAAACCGATATCCCGAGGTCTTCATGTGGTCGGCTAGAGAGTCTAGAATGAATTTTAACGAGCCAGTACCTGTCCGGAAATGTTGTTGCTTTAGCTGCCATCTTTAGGGGAAGGAGGAGTCGATTGCTGAGTGTGGAGTAACACGCTCTGGAAATTCACAATTTTCGCAGTTAAAAAATAAATAAAAATAGTCCAGTATTTCTTTCGAAATTGAAATGAAGTTGTATGCATCAGCACAGTCTAGCTTACTAACAGTTTGGAATTTTGAAATGTAACATGACATGATATCTAGTAGCTAAAGATGGCAACTAAAGCAGCACCATTTCCGGCAAGGTACTGGCTCGTTAAAATTCATTCCTGACCATATGAAGACCTCGGGATAGGGACCCTCTACTCACTACCATGTAAGTGTAATGTTGTTTGGAACTGTAGAAGAGGTATAAAATTAAAAAATAGTGTTTTATAGCGGTGGAAATGATATGCCCGGGTCACTTCCAGGCTAACGAGCTTTGGCTCTAAACGGTTCTCTTTAACTTTCTCAAAACACATCCGAATTACATGATTTTGATGTCAACTCAACGCATACTCCCAATCATCCGTAAATTGATCTAAAGTGTATTTTACTCTGGATAAATCCTTTAAGCTTGTCCGTGTCACTAGAAGGCAACATAGGCAACATTGGAATTTGTATGAATACCAAGTACACGATGAAAGAGAAAACTGAAAGATTGGTAGGCATACTTACATTTTAACACCCAGACGAATTGTTGCTTCCCTTCCACTGTGGTGATGAACAGTAATGGCGGACAAACGAAACTTAACTTTTTTAGAAGCTCCACCTATTTGTCATCTACTCTGTAATTTTTCTCTTACTCTAACTCTAAAATGTACTCTTTTAACTCAGTATGGAGCCAAATTGACTCTGATTGACGAACATACTTTTGACTCTGGAAAAAATGCATTTTTCCTGTGTCATTTTTAATGACACATTATTAGGCTATATGCTATTATATGACATAATATGTGTTATTAATGTGATAATAAAAACTTTTCATAATCTGTCTCCAACCAATGACAAAAACCTACATGTTCATTCATTGGACATCTTTTTTAGTCAAAAATCCCGCCAAATTCAAACCCCATTTCGAAGCGGTAGCACCGCAAACAAGGCTTCAAACGTGACGTCACATGACCTCTCAATTTCGACACAAGCCTCGATAAGGGGCTGTAGTTGAAAGCATCAACTCAATACAATCTGGCCATCACTATGTAGGCTATTTTTTCACTTAAAAAAAATCACCTGATGTGAAATAGGCTAATTTAGAAATTTGAATTCTGTCTTCATTCATGGAACTACAGTATTCTGCTAAGAAATCCCATTTGGTTGCCAAGGGTATCAGACCCTGTAATGAACCATACGTACATCTTTACTACGGTTACAGAGGTTTTTTAACCCACTGACTATCAAATTATGTTAAAGGGAGATTGGGGGGGATCCCAATGTCACAAATTGACAATGCTAATTAATTGGTTGTTCGGTGATGTAGGGTAGTGGGGTAGGGGCCTTAAAGGAGAAGGCCGGTGTGATTTGGATCTGGACTGTACTGAAAGATGTTACAGAGTACAAACATATATCCAATGCCCACCTCCGTTCACCCCCAGCATTCTGCATTAAACCGTTTTTAGCCGAAGCTTACCTTACACTACTAGCTGTAGGGCATCACTTATTTGCATATGCAGCTAAATCGCTATTTTTACACCATTAGCAAGGTTCAAAGTAATTCCACACTTCATTGGTAGACTTCTGAGGGCCCTGACATTTAAAACGAGACAATGAGAATTTTGAAAGTGAACAGGTACTTTATTAAAAAGACAGTTTGTAAAGACAGTACCTATCAGAATTTCCCGGTCACCGCCATCTTGAAATTAAATCACGATAAGTCGATTGACGAGCTACAACTTTATAAATGTCTTTGGTCAAACTCTTTTAAGTTTCATCATTTGTTGGTGCTTTAGTGCTCATGTAGATAGTAACCATATATTTTCAGATGAAATCCAAGCACTTCAACTGAATATAATTTTCAATCTGTTCCCCTGTTCTATCTGTTCGTCAATCGACTCGTGATTTAATTTCAAGATGGCGGTGACCAGGAAATTCTGAGAAGGTACTGTCTTAATAAACTGTCTTTTTAATAAAGTACCTGTACACTTTCAAAATTCTCATTGTCTCGTTTTTAATGTCAGGGCCCTCAGAAGTCTACCAATGAAGTGTGGAGTTACTTTGAACCTTGTTAATGGTGTAAAAATAGCGATTTAGCTGCATAGGCAAAGTGATATGCCCTAACTAGCAGTGTAAGGTTAATGAAAGCTTCGGCTAAAAACGGTTTAATGCGGAATGCTGGGGGTGAACGGAGGTGGGCATTGGATATATGTTTGTACTCGGTAACATGTAACATGGTAACACTTTCAGCACAGTCCAGGTCCAAATCACACCGGCCTTCTCCTTTAAATAAGCTAATGATCTGAATTCTGTCGTGAAATATGTGAAAAATATATAATTAGCCATATACCTCCATAGAACCCAAGTATTTCAGACTGTTCCGCAAACTACTGCCAAATGCGGTTTGGACAGGGCGAAAGTAGGCTACTCTCTTTTCTAACCGGCTCTGGTAGCCGATCTACCTCACCTTTCCGGTCAGCTGGAAACTATCCACGTTGTTCTCGCCTGATAGGCCGAGATGATAAACCAACCAGAGCTCTAGACCAATACGATTTCAGACATACCATTATGAGCTGAGGACAGAGGGATGCTGTGGTGTTGACACTTACAGGTGTCCTACTAATAATCTAATCAAAGGCCTGTTTGATAGCACCCAGGGTCAACAGAAACGGACAGATCCGTGTTTATCCAGAGAGGTGCGTCTTATTGTCGTTATAATTTCACATAGCAACCAAATCAGTCCCCACACAATACCTCAAAAGTGGTACATCTTGTAGCGTCATAGGCGTTTTAGTTGAACGGCATTGTGGTCCGAATCCGCCCCTTCTTGATTTTCAAGTTTTTCATTCATTACAGAAACCTGTTTTTTCACGTACGTGTCAGTAATTTGTCGATGTATTCAAGCAAATGGTATATTGGTGCATAATTACATCTTCGGTGGGACCGATCGTACGTTAGTAACAGGCCTATCAGCATCAACACTGGTAAGTCCACTGACATGAAACAGCTTAGCAACTTTGTTAGCTAGGTTCTGCTTACATGGTGGGTCGTCTTATTTTATTCCAAGGTGGTATAATTATCTGTTGAAGAACCCATATAAATGAGGGGACCTTCATAGTTAAAGCATTCTTCATGTTGTCACTGATAAAGAAATGTATAGTCGGGGTTATTTCATAAAGTGTTCTGCCAAAACATAGCTACATTTTTTGTTTATGTTTTCTTGATTAACGTTAACTCATTTCTGTAGATGTAACGTTAGGACTCGGCGATTCATCCGAAGTGATTGGGACTTTTGTAAATACTGCTGTTTATGTAAAACTGGGTAATGTTAACGCAACGATGTTTGTTTATGTTTACTTGGTAGCTAGCTTTAAAACGTTAGCTAATGTAAGTTACGTTCATAACATTATGTTAACTTTCTCTCTTTCCACTTTGCCCATTTATGATTATCTATTTAAATAAAGAGGATATTTCTGCCATAACACACAATAGCTCGTCTTAAATGGGTTTAGTTCCTGTGGTGTTTGGCATGTCGTTTCTGTTGACACCGCTAAACCGTTGGATTTCTTCTCCAGGTGTGTTCACATCAGACTCATGCTCAGCAGCTGACTTGATTGATCATCGCACGACCCTTCCTCCCTGTGGATCCACAATGAAGGCTCTAATTCTGGTTGGTGGTTATGGTACACGGTTACGTCCATTAACCCTCAGTGTACCCAAACCACTGGTAGAATTTTGCAACAAGCCCATACTGCTGCATCAGGTGGAAGCACTAGTGAAGGTCAGGATGCTTATTGCCTATTTGTCACTGTAAATGCTAAAATGTGAACTAATTGTCATTAACATGTCTGTGATTGGCCGTGTGAATAAACCCAGGGTGAAGCTTTTTCAGGGTGGAGGCTTCTATATCTATCTATCTATCTAAAAATATAAATAGATTAGGCAGTTTAACTTGTTTCTCCATTCGGACGGGCTATATTTAAATATGCAAATATTTAAATGTATCGACCCTCATTCACATAGTTGTACATGGCATGCTGAGGAGGTTTGAGTGGATCTATTAGTTAAAGGCCCACTATGCAACATTTTTCATTTAATTAATCCGTTTCATACTGTTTAGGATGCTAAAATGAGTCATTACACGGCGAACAACGGTGTAGAATGTGCCACCATGGCCTGTAGTGGTAGATACAGCACTTGCAATGTTCAGCAGCGCGGACCGCCTCCAATAGAATGCAGTGCAATACAATGCAATTCAGCGGTCTTTAGAGGGAGCTCGAGAGAGAAAAAAAACAGAACGTTGCTTAGCCCCTCTTTAAATGATGTACCCTATTCAGCTGCAGTTTTAACCCTCCATAGCAAGCACTGCTAAGATGGCCCCTGATGCTGCTAAGTGACAAACTTGAAGTATGAAAACTCAGGCCAGTGATAGCCAGGTAGTGATATGCTGCCTTGCTGTCTAACAGGTTACCTGACGTCATGAAGGCACCGGAAAAAAACTTTTTTTATTTCTCTGCAGAAATAATTTCCGACAAGAGCTGAACACACAATTCAATAGAATGTCCATGGTCATTAAATGCAGTATGTGGGGAGGCTTCCTTTTAACATTGGGTAAAACTAAAAAAAAACTTAGGCAGGGTTTTATGCATCTATGCATATTTATACTATACATATATGCCTTGCAGCCACCAAACACCTTTTTTTCCATTTTGAGAAATTTGCCTGTAGACACAATAAAACATTCAGGGGGGGGGATGTTTGTCTTTTTGACCATGACTTTGGACTTTACTGAGATTCTATTCTTTTTATTCAGGCTGGTGTTAGCCATGTCATTCTGGCTGTCAGCTACATGTCAGAATTGCTGGAGAGAGAAATGAAGGCACAGGAGGAAAGGGTAAGCTCTGTCAGAAAAACTCAGACAATCTCTTTCTCGTGCAAATTGCAGTTTCCTTTTATTCTAAAGGAATTGGAGTTTACTTTTCCTTCAGTGTTTGTCTTTAGCATTGTGGTCATAGGTAGTGGTATTTGAACATTTATAATAGCAGGTGTACTTTATGACATTATCTCTTGTCTTGTTATGTTTTTCTCATAGCTTGGTATTAAAATTTCACTGTCACATGAGAAGGAACCTTTAGGAACAGGTCAGTCGGTCAGGTATAAAGAAGCTGATTCATTATTTTGTGCCAATATTTAGACCCATACTTGAAGCAGATGTTAACTGGTATTAGGTTGTGCAGTGACCATAACATATAATAAACGGCAAAGGTTCAAGGTTGTTAAACTTGTTTTCACTGATCTGTTCTTTATAGCTGGGCCTCTTGCTTTGGCTAGACAGCTGCTGTCAGACAATGAGGAGCCTTTCTTTGTTCTCAATAGTGATGTTATTTGTGACTTCCCATTTGAGGACATGTTAAAGTTCCACAAGCACCATGGCAAAGAGGGCACCATTGTGGTAAGTGGGCCATTTGACCATATACTTCTTTTCAACCTTCCTTCTTTGTTGTGGAATTTTCTGTTTATGCTAGGATAATCCAAAGCACAAAGCAAATGTGTAGACAATTCATGGGATTTCATTCCTTTAAAAGACTTCAGGATGAGGGAAAGGGTGTGCAAAAGTTCTGGGGGTATTCCAACAAGTGGCAAACTTTGGTAAATTATTCCAGAAATGGTGGTAAACTGAACTGATAATAGATGAGTCTGGTCTCCTGATTATGTTAACTAAACAGAGGTCAGCATGCTTCTCTATTAGCTGGTTTTCCATTTTCTCTAGGTAAGCCAATACAGGTTAATAACTACTCAACCACTTTGTTGAATTACCCGCCTGTCACTCTCTCATCCAGTGTTTCCATCTCGCTGGATGCTAAGACTGAGAGTTTTAACAGCTAATAACCAGCCTCTTCTTCCCTAAAGCAGTAATTCCTGTATCTGTATTGTATGTGACAGGTGACAAAGGTAGAAGAGCCGTCAAAGTATGGAGTTGTGGTGTATGAGGGAGAGACTGGACGCATTCATCGTTTTGTGGAGAAGCCACAAGTTTTTGTTTCAAACAAGATCAATGCTGGGATGTACATTTTTACTCCCACTATGCTTCAGAGAATCCAGGTAAGAATCCAACATCCTCCACGAGTATTTTAAGGCTATAAGTTTATCATAAAGCCATATACTCCTTTTTGAAGTTTGATGCCAGGCCCACTAAACTGTGTTTGTGTTGTGTTTGTCTACCAGTTGAGGCCAACTTCTATAGAGAAGGAAATCTTCCCTGTGATGGCTGAGCAGGGGCACTTGTATGCCATGGAACTCCAGGGTATGGTGATACTAATAAAATAAACATCAGGCTTATTCAGAGTTTTATTGCTATGGCATGCAGTCCACCGCCTAAATGAGCCACAATGTAGAAAATGGAATCAGAGAGGCTATTGACAAAAGTTTTGGGATGTCAGCCATTTTTCATTAACTAATCCCTGAGAACCTAATTCCTCTACCTGTGTCACTGTATGTTGTGTTGTGCACAAATAATTTGTTCATAATTAGACATTTGTCAATTAGATAAAATGTAACACTGTAAACTAGCTTCCAAACAATACCACCAAAAAACTTAGATGTGAACTAGGTCCAATATCAGTGTCTGCCTTCATGACAAATGCATTTTGTATGAATCTGCAACTCAAGTTGGGCAGAGTAATGACTGTGGAATAAGATTGGAATGTCACTTAAATTACATTGTAACTCCAAGCTGAGAAAACCACGATAAACCTGCCCGTTGCTGTCCAGAATTGCCCAATGCCCATAAACTAGTCAAAGTCCCTTAAGGTTGGGTTTTATGGAACAGAGCAGTGCATCCATTTACATGCTTGAGCCTTGATGTGTGCTGTGTGTTTACCCAAGTAATGACATCTCTATATTTTTGAGTGATATTTAACTACGTTTTTATTATTTATTTTTATTTGAGTTAGATTAGTTTAGATTAGTTAATTGTCATGGAGTGTATTGTTGTAATAATATGTTTATGCTGTTTACCTGTTAGGGTTCTGGATGGACATTGGACAGCCTAAAGACTTTCTAACAGGCATGTGCATGTACCTGCAGTCTGTTAGGCAACAGACCCCAGAGAGACTGCGCACTGGACCCGGATTCCATGGCAACGTACTTGTGGTGAGATACCTCACCTGAACTGTGCTCGTTAACATGCATAACATGCTGTACTGATGCACCATACCCTTATTCAAATAACTAATGCTTTGGAGCAGGTTAGAAAAACTCTGGGTCTGGAAGAAGAATGTAAAATACACATTTTAGAGTGATTGAAATCATTCCAAAGTTAGTAGAAGCTTATTTAACAACATTAGTACAAGATTATATAACAATTAATATAATTAGTGTTCCTAAATGTAATGGCAAGCACCCAATGCATCTAAAAAATACAAAGTATATTGAAAAATGAAAACTATTTGCTTTTCACTTTTCTTTACATGTTGCAAACACAACATGTAATTTCAAGACTAATTATTGTGGTTGTCTGTGTAATGCAGGATCCAACAGCAGTAATTGGGGAGAACTGCAGTATTGGGCCTAATGTGACATTGGGGGCAGGTGTGGTCTTGGAGGATGGTGTGCGCATTAAGCGCTGCACTGTGTTAAAGGGAGCCCGTGTGCGCTCCCATTCCTGGCTTGAGTCCTGCATTGTTGGCTGGAGCTCCTCTGTGGGTCAGTGGGTGAGTAAAGAAATCCATATATGTGCTTGTGCATAATATCCTCTTAACTTCACCTCTTCATGGTGCCCAGACAGTTACAAATAGTTAAAATGGGGACGTTGGTGCACAAGCAGAAGGAATACAGTGACACTTTTACTCTCCTCAGAGTATCCTTGAATACACTGCATTCGTTTTAAAAACAAAGTTAATCAATGTATTATGAATGCCTTTCTTAAAGCAAATAATGTTGAACTGAAAACTTAAAGTAACCATCCCTTTCCATAGGTGCGGATGGAAAATGTAACTGTACTGGGTGAAGATGTGATTGTGAATGATGAGCTATACCTCAATGGGGCCAATGTACTGCCTCACAAATCTATAACAGACTCTGTTCCTGAACCACGGATCATCATGTAGCCTGGACTTCATTAACAAACATCACCTTCAGCGTGCCCAATAATGTAACAAACTAGTAAGAAAGGGTGAGGCAACGATGAAGAGCTAAATGATGTCAGTTGCTTTGTAAAGGGACCGACTTCTAGACTGCCAAAGAGATGACATTCTTGAGAAAATATGCATCATAGTGTGCACTTAGTAGCAATTCTGTGGAAGAAATTACAGCTAAAAGTTTTGTCTTTGTAATTGTAAAGACATGGTAGTGGGATTGCCTCTTTGAACTTCACACACCTATGAAGGAGTTTTAAGGTCAGGAGATCCCTTTGCCTTAAGACAGTTTAGGTTAAGGGTTACTTTTAATCTTTCTTTTTTCTCTGTCTAATTTCTTTTTCTTTTTTTTGTAAATTCTGAATCAGCATACAGTATACCTTGCAGTGTCTTATTTGTGATGGGTTTGTTATGTCAGACAGTCAGCATATTTTTTTCTTTATTATTATTTTAAGAACCCAGCCTTCTAACAGGTATCCTGAATATTTAAAGGTGGTTATTAGGTGAGGAACTGTTCAGCTCCAAGTGCCATTACACAAGCATTTGTATTCTTTTATCAGTAAAAGATCAAGAAAGAAAATATTCCTAAAACAAAGAAATATGGTGATGCGCTTTTGTCATTTTTATTAGTAGTGCAATGAAGTTTCAACCCCCTGTCAGCTATGCTGAATCTGTGTAAACAAATGATTTTTCCTAGTTTTGCTATGGAGGCAGAATGCTTAAACTTTCTTATTATGGAAGCTCCTTTGTAATCCTTGTTTTTAATTATTTTGTTTCGTCACAATTGGGACACTGGAAACACAAGCAGAAACTGCCCTACTGCACCTTTGTAAGCCTTTGGTGTCATGATGTTGGTGTTTTTACATCAGGATACTGACTGCAATTACCCAGGTGTCAGAATATGCAGGTCATTTTTAACAAAGAGGATTACTTCTATATGCCTCAGAATTATCTTGTTAAACAACTAACAGGATAAATCTGATTAAGGGTAGTTCCAGTTAAGATGTAAAAGAGTAAAGTATTTGAAACCAACTTGAGAGTGGAAGTTCTTGAATAGCCTCATTTAAAGTAATTTCTTCCGTCCAGACTACCCTATGACTACAATCTCTGTGCTTCACTTGGTAAGCTGCTTTCATCATCACTACTTTGTGTGTGGGTGTGTGTGTGTCCACTAAAAACAGTGCTGTAGCCTTGGCAAACTTTGATGAATCAGGTGGACAGGCATTTAAGCCTAGAAATTCCCTTTTTACTCTACTCTTCCTTAAAAAGGCAAAACCGGCTTTGAGTCAAATTACAGGAAATATCATCTCATGATTATGTAGCTGATGTCAAAGAATGCGACCAGTACATTCTTTTCAGCTTGTATCGCATGTACACTCACAGCCACGGGTGATGTCATGTCTTTTTTTTTGCAAGAGGATGGGTGTTCCCAATTTGTACCATTAAAGCATTAAACGTTCCATGAGCAGAGAAACCCAGACTCCATTGGTTTGGCAACTGTACATTTTCTTGTAATTGGTTGACTGCGCGAGAGAGAGATTTCCCCGCCTTGAGTCTTTCCCTATAAAAGCTTTGTGCAGCGCATGTGTGGCAAAAAACAAAACAAAGAAAAAAACAATCAAAGCTCAACCTACCTAACGCTACGAACTTCTAGTGTAACCTTAAAACTGTAGACCAGTCACAAAAGGAGCCAATGGAACTATCTGGGGGCATACAGAAAGTGAGTAAACATGTCGATATTTTAAGGATGAACTTGACTAGTGTAAAAATGTGTGTAAAAAATACGTTTGTCGTTGACTTGCGTTTGTAAAGAGCCAATACTATTTTACCAGTAGGACCGTCATATTGCACCAGGTAGCCTAGCTTAAGTCAAGAGTGATGCGTAGAGTACATGACTTTTTAACAGGTCCGTTAATGACCAAGTGAGTAGGCTAATGCAAATAAACAAGCTTAAGCCAGATATTAGCTTATTGTAGGATTTAGACCAAGATTAATTACAACAGCAGTTGTCTTCTTTTCAGTCATATAAACTCAATTGCAATGGGATACTATTTTCAAGTTAAAGTAAGATGTTTGGTTAAGCTGATCAATAATTATTCAGAATTCAACAAAAAAACTGTTCTATTTTGTGTTCGATGGGCATTTGTTTCCCAAATAGGCTAAATATGTTTAATATTGTTATCTGGAAAATGAGTCATTTGGCTATGACTTGGGAAATGGGGAAACTAGTCGATTTTTGTCAAATTTGGTAAAATTTCGAACAGGCTACAATTCAGGCTAATGGGGTAAATGCATGTTTGGTTGGTATATTTGAAATTCCCATTTAGAACCTAAATGATGTGATGTGTGTCTACTGTAGATATATTTTGATTCTCATAGTTGTAAGTTCAGACTCCACTGTGTCAACTGATGATTGAGCTGTCTTGGTTTCATTTAGCAGCTGCGGCTGTGAAGTCACAATCAATGTGCCATGGACTCCTGTGTCCTGGCCCTTTAGTCCAGCCCTTAAGCCAGTGAACTGCTAAAGCATTTGAGTCATGAAATTGGTGAGGCACTTCATGCAAAAATCTCAGGTCTTATCCACATTCTAAATTTAACCACCTGCCCCCCCCCCCACACACCTCCTTAACCACCACCTCCTGGCCTGACCTCTTATATTTGCTGACTGTTTAGTGCTTTGTTGCCATGGTAGTTATGTGCTAGACATTGCAAAAATGTCAGTGTTGGATATATTGTATGTTACTAAAGTTGGTAGGCTACCACTGCTGACATTATTTAAGCTGGAAGCCCACTTCACTCTATAACCTACACTGTCAAGGCATTGTGGATACACTGTACTGAAATAGCAGGAGCCTTAACACTCAAATGGCCATTTTGGTGCACACAGAGACAAATATCATCTGGTCAGAGGAGTCCCCGAGGGTCTTTGCACATATTTGGAATGAGGATTATAAAAGGCTTACGTGTCATGGACACCTCTTTATAGCTCTGTTGTTTCTGTCTGTTTATGATTTGGTCCCTGTAATCTTTTCAACAGCCCCCTGTATTGGCTATTTGTTGAGTGTCTTTCTATTTTTGTGGAGATTTGATTTGATGCAGGCTATTAGATAACCTTGAGTGTTGTATTTCACATGTACTCAAATGTTGGTTATTTGTAAACTGACCACTCCTTTTTTGCATACTCTAAGCTCATGCCAGCCCATCTGTGAACAATCACTTAAAACCATGCTCTAAAGTCACAAGAAAATGCATTTTGTGAACCATGGTTGCTTAGTAAAGTGGGGAAAAGCATCAATCCCAACTTCTTATTTTTACATTGTAGATCATTATAAGTGTGAGTGTGTGTGTTCACATATAAGATTCTATTCTCTCGCATAGAGAGATTAGCAAAATGTAGGCTAACAGATACCCCATCAACATTTCAATCCTGGCACAGCCTATGAAAAGTAATATTGGTGACATGGATAAAAAATTACCGTTGCTGTGACTCTCTCGCCACTATTGTGTCATAAGCATAGACTGTATATAAAAACGTCACAAGTCATACTGTCAGCTGTCATACTGTCTGTCATACTGCATTAAACCACCACCTAACCAACATGGAAACCACTGCAGTAAAGCATCTATGTCAGTTACCTTATCAATGAACATGATTATACTATCAATCACTATAGTAACTACTTTATTTCTGATGGTAGCCACCATAGATCCCCTTTAGCAACAAACTGGCAACTACCTTGTACAGTGTAATACAAGCTTAGTTAGTCAATAAGGGCGGAATTCTCCGTTAAATAGGGGCTAAGCAACATTCTGTTTTTCTCTCTCATGAGCTCCCTTTAAAGACCGCTGTATTGCATTGTATTGCATTGCATTCTATTGGAGGCGGACCGCGCTGCTGAACATTGCAAGTGCTGGATCTACCGCTATTGGCCACGGTGGCGCATTCTACACCGTTTGTTCCCCGTGTAATGACTCATTTTAGCATCCTAAACAGTATGAAACGGATTAATTAAATGAAAAATGTTGCATAGTGGGCCTTTAAGTGTGTCTTTTCTTACGCGATTTTATTTACATGCTTTTTGCGCACATTCTCCTCTGTGGACGCCTATCCCTCCCACACTGGTTTCCTGAATCAATCCGATCCTGATACAAGGTCATGATCTGACCGAATTCTCCCAATTTGATTTTATTTTACTAGTTTTCTTTGTGTTTTAATAGTAGTTTCTATAATAGTTTAATTTTAAAATGGAGCATATCTCTGTGTTGGGCTGTATAATATTATCTGTGGACAGTTAACTTTGTCAATAAATCGTTATTTAATAATTTATCTAATCCAATGTTATAGTTTTGCAAGGTCGCAAGAACTGGTGCATCGCTGACAGGAAAAGATCTGTGAAGTTTTAAATCAATATTGTATTTTTCGAACGAGAATCGATATTGATCGGTGAATTTTTTTTTCTAGTCTAGGTCTATTAAGACTACCTATTCACAAGCACACTCAATATGAGCTATAAGGAACTACAGAAACCATCGTGGTCAAATATTTGCTGGTTGTTCATTAAAATCGTAATTATATTATGAATAGCACTTATAATAGCTTCAAATTAATGTTTTCATTCTTTTATAGCATATTGTTAGAAGGTTGTCGTGGATAGGCTGATTCTTGTAATGTTTTATAGGCCTATTGGGACAGATGATCATTCCAGATATCGGATCGCTGCCAGTCATTTAAAAATGACAGACACATGTTCAGTATTGTGCATCTGACCAAAGATAACAGAGCCCATTCAGTGCTTCAGTGCCAGATTGTCTCGGTCCTTGTGTGGTTTGTGCCTTTAATCTGTCCTAAAATGTGAGTTTTTACTCAGGTCGGAAATTGTCTTTTTACAGTGCGCTTTTGCAGTTTGTTTTAGAGTACTGATTGGCACTTTTTGAAGCTTTGTTTAAGTTTGAACCCTGCCTTGTTGGGTGTTGTGTTGTCAAGTAGTTTTTTTTTTTTATTGTGTCTGAGTTTTTGACTTTTGGATTTTCTGTTGTATCCAGACTATTTATGCCTGGTTGTACCCAGCAAACATTTGTTTTGTCTGACCTACCAATAAGTCTCAAGAAAGCATTTTTTCAGCATACTTTCACCAGTTCTTGCAGAAAGACTGACAAGTCCTATTCCTAAATCAAAAGTAACAATGGAGTAAATGATGGCCATATAATGACACATGTATAAAGGTGCTAGTAAAAAACGGAGAGGTCAGGGTGAAAGGACCCAATGGTAGGGGTGGGCGATATAGTCTAAAATTTATATTGCGATATATTTTGAACCATAGACAGTAGATGATATATATCACGGTATACTTTGGTATGTAACTTACAGCATAACAGTTTCTTAATGGTTACCATAGCATAAAGTCAATATGTACAACAGTTGTTTAGTCATTGTTTGGAGGTGTTTATATTGGACTCTCAAATTCACACAGAAGTAAACTGGTAAGCTGCATTTGTGTCAGGCAGTAGCTGTTCAATTTATAGGCTCTTACACAGTTTCGTTGTAAGAATGAAAAGGTGCTATCAATAAGGTGAAGCTACAGGTCAACATTTTTTCACATGGTTGTGGAGACGCAATGAGCCTATTACGGTATGCCGATATGACCCAAAATCTCAATCTTTGGTCAAATGCATATTGCATACGGTATATATCGTCTATATTGCCCACCCCTACCCAATGGACAGTAACATCGTCCAGTCCAGGCTGGGGTATAATATGTATGTATGAGCTGACCAACTGATAAAGGCCTTGTATACAGAGCAGTATAAAATGAAACATACAAGTCTGTGTGACATTGTAGACCATGATAGACTGAGGAAAAGAAAATTGCACATGTGAAAGTGCCTTGATAAGCAAAATATGAAAAATGCTACTGAAATTGTTTTACGACTAGATTGACCCCTTGTCCTTATGGTTTCTGACATTTATTCAGACCTCTTGGCAGACCTCTGTCCACCTAACAGCCCTGTTGTGCTCTGGCTGTTTGTTCTCCCCCCAGGCCATTCGCATTCGAGGGGCCCCACCTGTTTGCTTGTCTTCAGGTTGTGTTCAGACAGGCTACGTGGCCATGTACTCTGCACTTTCTCACCTGTTTGACTGCCTTTCTCTCAGGCTAGCGCCAAGCCTTATTTTTTTTATTTCTCTTATGTCAAAGAAAGTGGTTAAACACCTTTTGCAGCTATATGGTGAGAGTTTGCCATAGTCATCAAAGTACAAAGTAGTCTGAACGTCTACACTGTTTGTGTACTGGAGTCAGTTTAACCTGTGAGGTAACATGATTTATTGGCACAAAATGGACCCATGCATAAGGCCAAAATGTAGCATACAAAATGCAGCAACGGAAACAAACCCTACACAATGCAGAGTAAACTCCTCCCTCCTCCCACCATGTTTTTCTTCCTCTAGATGTCAGTGGGGCAGCCTCCAGCTGGTGGTGCCATGGTGTGCCTAACATGTAAAGGGATATGCACTGGATTTCAGCCACATCCCTGGAGGTAAATTGATGTTTATAAATGTATAGATATATTTGTCTTTCACATGTGGAATGTTGTTCCTGAAATCTGACTGATTTTTCAAGTGCGGTCCAAACTATGGGTATTTTCTCATCCAACTGGCATGAATAATCCAATCCACTGAAAGATTATTCTAAATTGTGTATTGAATAGTTCAGACAGAAAAGACAATTCTTTCTGTATCTTTCAAAGGATCATTGGTAATGCATTTGTTAACTGCCCAGTTCAGTGCAAAACCAATAATGTAACTACACATTCTTACCACACTAAAAAAAGCTGACACAAAGGACAGTGAATGGGATCTACACCAACAAAGCTAACTCAAGTGAAATGAACGAGCTCCACAAAAACTAAATAGGAACAGGAATTACAGTTGTCAAGAAGTTTTATGTGGTTAAAGAAGGGTCCTAGCTGCTGACACATTTAACATGGATACTGTATAGCATGAAATGAATTCTGAGCACATTGTCCCTGCTAGTTGACTGAGGAAGGCACTGACTGACAGGCTCCCTATCTGAACTAACTGATTGGAAAGCAATGAGATTTTGACGACAATTTTGTAATCTCCAGGTTAATAAATGATGACAACAATAATTACAAGGACTTGTCCCAGGGTAGAACAGGCAGTAGACAGTGACGTGTACAGTTGGGGGAAAATAGTGCAAAATTACACTCAAACTTGCAGTTCATTCAGTAATAGCTACAAGTTGTCATCAGGGTGGATAGTCAGGCTGGGAGGGTGAGTTGGTGGTCTTCTTGTAGGCCCTTTAGCTATGCATAGCTTCATACTGTTCGTACAATTTTCTTGTTTAACTAATGTGTACTATGCATTTTCAAAAGAAAAAACCTGACCGCGAACATCGAATAACTTTTACCCCCGAACAGCGATGTTATCGTCCATCGATGTTTTACTGTAAACATTGTCAACTGCCAATTTAAGGGACTTTTCCCAAACCTAATTGAGATGTAAATGTAATACTAGTTAGTCTTTAAAAAGGAAATTAAGGATTTCATTCCATTCATTCAAGAACTCCAGAGGTAGAAAATCGCAGGTTTGTCTGGCACTGCTTTAAATCGTGTTTAATGCAACGGATACCATCATTGGTGTTATTTGGCCAACATGTCACGACAGTCAGGGATATTTTAAATGAATACATTATAAAAAGTGTGCAGTTTAAAATGTTTTGTTTGACTCTTGGTAGTACATTTAGATAGTTGGCTCAAGGAGGTTAGCTGTAGTAATACAGATGGTTACTATTGAACTAGAGTAGCAAGCATATTTTGAACATGCTTCCATCAAAACAATTTTTGAATTTTCAGAATGCATTTTTGTCTCCTGATGCGAATGTTTCAACATTGTAGACAAATAAGTGAAATGAATGATTGTTTCGTTTTAGGAAAGCTTGCATTGTATGCCACTGCAACCAAGAAGATCATGGCCCAAACTCTGACTTTGAGTACGACCAGAAGATGGGTCGCTTACTGGCAGACTCTCGTTACAGTCACCTTACTGCCAAAGTCAAAGGTGGAGATGGCATGCGTGTGTACAAGCGCAATCGCATGATCATCACTAATCCAGTTGTGTCACGCAAAGACCCAACCTTCCACACAATCACCTATGAATGGGCCCCACCAGGCCTCACACAGAAACTGGTAAGAATTAACAGGAAGACCACTGTGTATAGATTACATTTCTGCTGGTGACTGCACATTCACTACAGTTCTGTTCTTTTATGTTTAGCCTACAAGACTTATGACACTTTGCAGTGTTAAGTGTATCCTGAAAGCCTGTACCCTTATCTTGCCTGTCAAGATTAATTCCAATTGGAAAAACACCAAGTTGTTTGAACTGAAGAAGATCATTAGCTAATGACACATAACCAGCACCAGTAGGAGTTTTGGTAGACCTTCCAGGGCATTGCAATACTTTTGTCTAACTGACAAAGTTCCCAGTTAGTTTGTGAATTGGGTTGTTAAATTGGTAGATATTTGGTTAAATCTACCAGCATGTGGCATTGGCCATGATGATTGGAGTTTCAAGCAGTTAACTGTACTGCAAGATTAAAAGCTAAAAAAAAGCTAACACGCCACATGAGGCAGTCTGAATAAAAACAAAATAAAACTAAATCTTCTCACAAAACTAGATCTTTTCAAATGAACTTGACCTTTGAGCCCTAGAAGCTGAGGTGGTAAGTGTACTGAGAATTTTTACCCATGTACTGTTACATTGGTTAAATTGTACTCAATCACAAGTAAAAGTACTGGTGTTAAAAATACTTGAGTAAAAGTACAAAGTACTCTTCTCAAAAACTACTCAGAGTTACTTTTAAACTGATGGATGTTTTTTTGAGCTGCCAATAGCAGGCATTCGATTTGATTCACCAGTATAAAATATCTATGTTCAAAGCACATTTCCCAGATGAACAAGGTATTGAAAGGCATTTTTTACGTTCTGTAAATAAATGTCAACAGTTGCTTGTGGAACATGTTTATTTGCAGCTCTCAACATCAGGTCTGGTAATTTGTCTTGTGTATTTGCATCGATTTACATTATTTTCACAGTTGACAGTGTTTTCTTCTGTCACCATTTTGGCTTCTTTGTCTCCAATATTCATAAATTAGTTTGTTCTCCACTGTGCAAACCATCAGACATCTGTGCTGTGCTGGTTGCTGCAGCGGAGTTCAACGTTATTCTTTTTAGTTTACGCGGTCACAATTGCACGTCCTTATTGGCTGTAAAGTTTAAATATTAATTCAAATTGTGGGCATAGGCTACTCAGTAGTGACTTTTAAAATTACACACTTACACATAAAATACTCGTAAAAGTACCCAAAAAAACGACTTAATTACAGTAATTTGAGTATTTGTAATTCATTACTTCCACCCCATTTAGTTTACATTTCTAATATATTAGGTCCTAAGACACATAAGTTTCTATTTTTGTGCATAGAAATGTAATATTCTAGAGGTTAATGACCTGACCCTGAACTGAAAATGTCTTCACATATTAAATCAAAGCTAATGTCATCATGAGTAAACCCTGGAAGTTTCACGCCTCTTTCATTTTGTGCACAATTCTTATGCTTAACATCGTGCAACTTATTTGAATGTAAATATTTAGAAATTGTAGAAGAATGGTAACAATACTTTGAAGTTATTTATTTGCACCCAGAAACATCACGCACATCTCTAGCATCCAGTCTGCACCAAAAAAATTTTTTTGACTTTGACTCTTATAGCAATATAAATGTATCAAATACATGCAGGAAACTTGACTTTTCTGCAAATTGGGCTTTTTAATTGCCTGTTTACCCACCATGTAAGGAAACTTATTCCATTGTAACAAACCAAGTGCAAAAAAATTACTAAAATGTCTGGCAAAATGGGCCTGATGGTTGGCTGCGATACCGTCAGCCAGGTATTGCTGAAAAGTACCAGTGGCCAAAATGCTAATGGAATTTAGCACTTGCAACAAACCTGGGATGGCATGATTCTGACGGGTACCTCTCCCCAGAGACCTTGTTGGTCTCTGAATACTCACTCTCTCTCTCTCTCTCCCTTAATTCCTTAATTTGCCATATCAAGGCAGCAATCCTCTGGACTGTGATCATAGTTGCCCATCACACCCACTGGCCAGGATAGAAACTCAGGATATAACTCTAGTTAGAACTCATGATGCTTTCAAGATAGAAAGTGACATGCCCAAACTCCAAAAAGAAGTCTGGTTGCCTATAAACAAACACTTTGACTACAATGACCTCGATGAATGAGAATCCTCAGATAGATATCCCGTTATATAGCGACTATGAAGCCTACACTTTAACAAGGTAAAAAGATGTAACAGGTTTAAAAACATTTATAGCCCACAATCTATTTTAAGATTTTTCTGTCCTTCATGTTGGAATTGTTTTGTAATTATTGACCCAATGGCCCTCTCTATACACCGCTGCGATGAAAATTTCATGGAGAGGAAAAATAGGTTGAAAATCAGTATTTTGATATTGGGTTTTAATTGAATTATATACAGTGAGGAAGATTAAAGGAAAAGTAAAAGGTCTTGTTTATTTCCTTGAAACCAAAACAAGTGCAATAAGTTAAAGTTTTCTCCAGTATAAACTTGGAAAATGACATCATATTTTTGATAGTGTCCACAGTCCAGTCATTTTGTTACAGTATGTGGCAGACAGATTGTTGCTATGACATTTAGCTAATGTGTCCACATTTTAAGATGAATGCTGGAAGTAGATTTCACCAGCAGGGATTTTATAGCAAAGGACCCCTGCCTATATTATGTACATGACATAGTCTAATAAAGCAAAATAAAACAAAACGAATTGTATGTATTGTAAAATGTACAAAGGTAAGCACCTATTCTGCTTAATTTAACCTGTCTCCTGACAATATAGGTAGAGTACATGACCATCAAATTGTCATCAAATATTCTTTTGATGCTTGTGAATTTCGAATGATGGACATGCCAAAAGTTTGGATAAAAAGTATTGTTTTTGTGAGAATTGTTCTGCATGGATTCAGGTTTTTGGCTTTTTCCATTACAAAGTCATGGCTGACTGTTGTTATTTAAGCACAGTGTTGTCATTTGTTCAGCCTAGGCTTGAGCTCTAAGCTCTAAGGTGTTAGTGCTGCTGTTTTTAGAGCTCCTGTGGGACCCAAAGGCGGTATGCATCGAACATAAATTTGGCCCCACATCCCTTCCCCTTTTCATCATGCCCAGAGCAGCAAAACCTGATTGCTTGAAAGAATCACATACTGTATTGTACCCTGTAACCATGTTGTTCTTAAAGGTCTCCTTCCAAAATAAACCGTTTAAGACTTGATGTTTTTACATTACCATAGGTCAGCCCAAGTTGTACTTCTATGCTGAACTTCAAAATGCTCTCCTACCCCTGTAGCCTGTATTCGCCTGTGATAGAAAACTGCCTGGAAAAACGAACGAATCGGAAAAGCTGTACAAATGTACGTCAATTTGAACATTAGCTATGCAGTTAACCCGCCCTCAAGAAAACGTTAGGCTGCCTGCAGACAGACCCACTAGAGAGAGCGTCACAGTGTTGTTAGCCAATCAGAGGTGATACATTTGCATATCATTAATATTCATAAGAATCCTCTTGAGCTATCCCTGCTCTAACTAAAATAACTAAAATAGCTTGAAACAAGACAACCACAACATATTTTTTGTTGAAACCAACTCTCATGACATTATTTTAGACAAGAGACCACCACAAAATTAATGAAAATACGATGGAATGAGACCTTTAACTATCTTTTAAAACGTGCCACCTGGTCATTAATTTATAATTTGCTAATAATCAATCAATTTAATTTTTTTTACATTTTACACAACATCCCAATATTTTTTTTGTAAATTAACTCGTCAAATAAAAACTTAAACAAAATAAAAAATAGATTTACATAACAAATTTAGCAAATAGACCGAAACTGACATATTGGGACTAGATATTCAAATTAAAACAATGTCAGACATTACTTCAGACATTACTTCAATTGGTAAATTCCTTTCTTCACTAGGCCATGCAGTATATGGAGCTGCTGCCTGAAAAGAGGCGCCCAGTGGCAGGTTCAGAGGGAGCTATGCACCGGCGTAGGCAGTTACTGAGGCAGCTCCCTCTCCATGACTATGAGCCTTCACACTGCCATGCACTGTCTGAAAAGGAGCACCATGCCATGGCAACATTTGTGAAGAACTTCAAGGAGCATGTTTTTGGTGTAGGTGAAGTGTGTCTGCCTTGGGAAGAAGGAAAGACCCAGGAAAAGAATGGGAAATCTCATACAGAGCCATCTCAGAACACACAGCTCGTGACTAATGGCTCTTTTGAGAAGAGTAATAATAAGAGTGAATATGTAAGTAAGACTTATTTCTCTATTTCACACACACAAACAATAATATATGTAAAACATTAAGTCCATCTGGTTTCCTCATACTTGCGTGTTCAGTAGAAGAGTCCAGCTTATACACATATTTACACATTCATATACCATACAATGCAATATATTGCACTCATTGTAGTATGTAGTATGCCTGTTTGTGCTCAAGTGTGTTTCTCTTGATAGAGGTGCAGTGGCTGTGGGGAGCTGGCACCTGTGGACAGTCCAGTTGTGTTTGCTGAGAGGGCTACTTACCAGAAGCTCTGGCACCCCACATGCTTTGTTTGTGCAGAGTGTGGGGAGGGGCTGGTGGATCTGGTGTACTTCTGGATAGATGGAAGACTGCTGTGTGGGCGCCATTACAGCCAGAGTGTGAGACCCCGCTGCCCTGGTTGTGATGAGGTAGGGAGAGGGAAGTTTTGCATTTTATGAATGTAAATGCCTAATGGTTTAGTGAGTGTAAGAAGAATCAATTGGCTATTGCTTATGATCTCTGTGAGAATTCCCATTCTGTCCACTGGCAGTAGTCTTGTAAAAATTTGGAGTGTAAAATATCCTACTTTAAAGTTTGGCTATAATTTGAAATCTTTCAGCCATCTTTGAATTAACTTGTCCCTTTCCTCCCTGACTCTCTTATAGCTGATTTTCGCTGAATTGTATCATAAAGCAGAAGATGGGCAGTTCTGGCATAAAGAGCATTATTGCTGCTGGAAATGTGGTCAGAATCTCGACACTCCTTGTGTCTGCCAGCAGAAAATTTAGACCTGTCTAAACAACTGCTTAAATAGACTCAGAAAACAACACAAGTACATAACTCAACCATATCCTGTTCATCAAAGTTGTCTGATTCTATTTCTATTAGAAACAACTGCATTGCATGCAAAATAGCCTTTCTTGTGTTCAGGGATGGCTAGATCTTAACATAGGCCTACTAAGCATGTTGTTTGGATATATGTGTGTATTATTCAAAGGGCCTGTCTCCTAATATAATGTTAATGTTTAATTCAGTGTATTGTTTTTTTCAGTAGTCACCAATTGGTAGCATTAGTGTTGTGAAATATATGATATGACTTAAACAACTGTATGTAAAACCTGTGCTTTAAATTATGTGTAAAAACTTACAGTAGTCTGGATGGGCATGAACTGGACTTAAGTTTGTCAAAATATACATGTTTAACTAAAATAACAGATATTGATTTTTAGGGGGTGACCATAGGTTTCAGTGATATTAGTGGTATTTCTAAAGCATTTTATAATGTCTGTTAAATGACAAAAGTGAAGTTATGCTCATTCAGACTATCCTTCACTAAATATCTCAGTAATGCTAATTATAATGTAATTTTGAACTGGAGAATATTAATTTACATTTACTACCTTTGTATTTAACTTGAAAAATCGAACACACTGCACAAGTGAATCATCCCAAAACTTACTGCTAAAAGATATGCTATATATATTTGTTAACTAAAATGGACAATGATTTCCATATGTTATAGTATTGAAGATGTTAAAGAAGCTCTCAGTAAGTTTATGCAACCATTTTCATGGTCATAAAATCGCAACGGCGATTGAGCGCACTGCTCTACAGCAACTACTTTGTGTTTATTTAACATTGTTGTTATAACTATGCTTCTGTTTCCCCAGAAAGCTATGTATGAACCATAATGGCTATATTTGTTTGAGATTACCAGTTTAGTCCCATGTAATTGTAATAAATTGTATTTTCTATGTAAATATGCCATTTGTACCAGTGTCAACCACATTCATATTTGACACCAACTACTACTGTATATATGAATCAATCTTGTTATAGGAGTGTCAAAAACAAACAAAATAACAAATAACGAAACTCAAAAGACAACACAAGGGCTGTAATACTCAAACAAACACTTGGTGTACTGGGATATGCACGAAAACATACTGTAACAAACCACGGCCACAATCAGCAACAAGATCCACAAACATCTTCTTGCCAATTAGTTGGCCGTGGTTTGGTGTGTTAGTGTTTGTTTGAGGATTACAGCCCCTGTGTTAACTTTCAAGACCTTTCAAGAGTTTCAAGGTTTTTCCACAATGTATTCAGGGGGCAATAAGCAAGCTGATCAAGTTACATGCCTACAATTTGAGACAAAAATGAAATAGGGCCAAAATCCTGCAGAATTTTAGAGCTCCTTAATGTTCTGGCAAAGGCATAATCTTGGAAATGGAGGTTACATGTTTAAGGCCTACGGGTGGAGTTAAAGGTAGGGTGGGTGAAAAAAAACAAGATGCTATGTTGGCAAAAGGATATTCAGGAATCAGCTGCGGGGGATGAGTTAGCAGACTGGAATGCTAAAAAGCTACAGTTACAACCATACATAAAAATTACAGCAAGGCTGAATGGTAAATAGTAAAAGTTCAAATGAGAGAGAAGTGGCAGAATATGTGGCATAATGGACAGACATTTAACATTCAAACAATAGGTGTAGAAATACAAGTAGAAACATACTGGAAGAAGGTTTGAACAGTGAGCCTAAGAAACATGTTGATGGTAACTGGGGGGAAGGTAATACTCATGAAACCACAGAGCATGTCATTGACTCACAAAGAAAAGAATAAAACTGGCCTTAAAATGGAAAATGTCAGGTAAAGAGGAATTATTGGAAAATTGCAGACAAGTGTAAGAAGTAATGGATGTGATGAATGAGAATCAGGTTTCATTGGCCAAGTATGGAATATTACTACATGCCAAGACTCTTATAAACATTATAAACTATATAAGTATGTTTGTGCAAAAGAAAAATACAACAAAAGAGCTGAACAGATACATCTGTGGAAGGGGAAGAATAGCCTATCATCGCAAGGCTTAAAATTGCAGTGGCACAAAGAGTAATAACCTTCCAGTAGACACAGCAGAATTAGCAATACAGCAAGCATTATTGGGTACTTTACAAACAATTGATAGCGTCAGGCTCAAGTGCTTCTTAAAAAGCCTTAAACATGTACATTCTGAATCAGGACAAAAGCTACTATATGAGATCAAACAAATGATTAATAAGCCATATGCTCATAATCAATATGATTAATAAGCCATATGATACTGTGGAATTTATATGGGTCTATGCCCACATCATGAGTCAAAGGGAATGAACATGCAGATTATTATGCCAAGCAAGTAAAAGGAAAATTAAACAGATTTCAGATACAGAATAGCCTGAACATGAAATAAAGAGAATCCAAAGTGGCGAAATCTGAATTCTGTTGCTCTTTGAAAGGATTGCGCAGACAGGAAGATGTGATTAGGTGACTTCCAGTCCAAACCAGTCGGGGGCGGTAATTCACCTTTCCAGTTGGTTGCCGACCGCCATTAAAACAAAAAGAAGAAAAAGAGCAGCAGGCTTTGAGCTTTGGAGCACTGAGTGATTCCAGCTCAGTGGTTTTGATTGGGCTTGTTCTCTTTGGTGGAAGTTAATATTTCCCACTTGTGAAGTGAGTATTTTTCTTTTGTATAAAGCTATCATGGGGTAATTTGCCTTTGTGTGTTGCGCTATGTTCAAGTAGCGTGTAGAGATAGTTAACTGTAGATAACGTTACTGTGTGTTAGATGTGATATAATTCCCGAAATACAGTAACATAATCTATAATATAAAACTGTAAAATAATCAACGTTGAATATAAGGTTAAGTTAGAAATTGGTTGACATTTGGTTGTTGCCAACATTAACGTTAGATTCTTTAATCGGAAATCGGAAAACTTAACGTCGTTAATTGTGGTGATTTTAACGCTTGGCTAGTCTGTCAGTAAACAGTTGGAAATGGAATCGTATGTTACATTTTAGGATAATTCGCAGCAGGTTTGTGTTTTCTCTGTATGTAACGGATGTGACCGCAATTGGTGGCATGCCATTTGTTTTCTATATTTTAGAATGTCTTCACCATCATCCATTTCTCCAGACCTGTTCTTGGATTGTAAAGGTGAGCCAATGCGTTTCTACATACGGCCAAGTACTGCCAAAGCCCAGCTACACAAAGTCATCACAGCCGGAGGCGGGTGTTTATGCCGGGTCCAGGAACCTGGTGCCATTTT
The DNA here is from genome assembly GCA_017657215.1 of Limnothrissa miodon. Lineage (NCBI taxonomy): Eukaryota > Metazoa > Chordata > Actinopteri > Clupeiformes > Clupeidae > Limnothrissa > Limnothrissa miodon. The sequence goes on from JAGFZM010002274.1 coordinate 33,407, forward strand.
ACTTGCAGATTCGAAGACAGTCCTCATCGACAGCAGCGGACAGCATTATGTGTCAACACAGTACATTTGGGATTGTGTGAAGAAGAACCAGCAGTTGGATGAGATGAACTACAGACTGAGCACCACACAGAAGATACAGACGAGATCTTTGCGATCTAAAGAAGGAGCAGTTGGCAGAATGACCTATACAGCGGAGGAGGATGAGGCCATTTTGAACTACATATCAAAGTATCAGTCAGAGACAGGAGGCAATCGTGTGTGGCAACTTATAGAAAATAAGAAGATTACTTCCCACTCCTGGCAGTCTATGAAAGACCATTACCTCAAACACTTGAAGAACAGACAAGCAAAAGGCAAGATGGGGACGCTTGAGGTTGTCCCTATGTGTGAGGCACAGGAAGATTTTGATAAGTCACATGAGAATAAACCTGATACACTGTCCGGAGATGATTCAGCAGTAGTGTCAGGGGTAGCAGTGGATCATGCAATAAAAGAAACACCTGAACAGCTTATGGAAGTGGTTGATGGAGATGAAATTGCAATTACAAGACCACAGACTTCTGGAGAGCATCCCCAGGGACGCATGGTTACAATGCCAGAGGAAGAACAGACGGAATCCTCCCCTAAGAGATCCCGCCTTGATGCAGATGAAGGGGATGTAATTCAAGGGATAAGCAGTAAGTTTGCACATTATCAGGCCACTCGCTGCAGTTTGCTTGATTTCACACATTTGTTTTTTAGTAGCAACATTATTTTAACAAGACAGACCTGAAATCAGAGAACCATTAAGATTTGAAATATTTGTAAACAATGTAAAGTGGTGTGTTATTTAGGTCCTGGGACTGAGCAAAACAATGAAGTAGGAGGTACACCACCCAAAAGAAGATTAGGTATTCTTGACAGAGCAGTGAGGGAATTCCGTAATTCGCTTTTGGTAAGTATATAGTGTATGTAAATATGTGTATATAGTTGCAAAGTCATTGGTTTAGATGCTATTCACTTTAACCTGTAAAGTTTGATCCATGCCTATCTTCACGATATAAATGCTCAGCGCTCAAATTGAGCCAGTGGCAGAGGTGTGGGGTAGGGCTGGGCGATAAAACGATAACGAAATGTTTCGCGATAAACGTTTTATCAAACATATTTTTAATCGATATCGATCATGAGTCTAATATGTTTTATTCTTCGTCGGAAGAAAACAGCATTAAAGGTCTCCTTCCAAAATAAACCGTTTAAGACTTGATGTTTTTACATTACCATAGGTCAGCCCAAGTTGTACTTCTATGCTCAACTTCAAAATGCTCTCCTACCCCTGTAGTCTGTATTCGCCTGTGATAGAAAACTGCCGGGAAAAACGAGCGAATCGGAAAAGCCGTACAAATGTACGTCAATTTGAACATTAGCTATGCAGTTAACCCGCCCTCAAGAAACGTTAGGCTGCCTGCAGACAGACCCACTAGAGGGAGCGTCACAGTGTTGTTAGCCAATCAGAGGTGAAACATTTGCATATCATTAATATTCATAAGAATCCTCTCGAGTTATCCCTGCTCTCGTTTTCACCTAACTAAAATAGCTTGAAACAAGACAACCACAGCAAATTTTTTGTCGAAACCAACTCTCATGACATTATTTTAGACAAGAGACCACCACAAAATTAACGAAAATACTATGGAATGAGACCTTTAACAAAGGCACTCGCTCTCTGGTAACTAGTAGCATGCCGTTGTATACGTATTGAGATAATTGGTAAGTGTTCATTGTGACTTTTTACATTTTAATTCTTTGAGTTTTCCATGGTTGTTGACACTTGTCTTAATAACTGAGGGGATATACCGTATTTCCTGAAATAATGGCCGGGGCCTTTATTTACTTAGTTCACCCAACGCCCAGGCCTTAATTTTAGGCAGGCTTTAATTAGACAGGCCTTTATTTCTTATTGACCTGGTAGGTAGAATAGGCCTGCGCGCTCTTTAATTACGGTGAACTACATGTAGGCTACGATTTTATATTATTATTATCATTACTGATAAAGGGTTTGTTTTTCTCCTCTCTCCTTACTCAAAACATACTGTATGTCTCCACCTCTGCATCCACTCAAGTGGCCTGATCTGGTTACTACACATTAGCATGCTTTAGAAGGACTGGATACATGTTTTGCGTTCTCCTTTTGATGGAGGAATGCATTGGAACAGAAAAACAGACAACAACAAGTGTTGGATGCAGCAGGATAAAATATCAATATTATAAATGGTAGCCTACCATGCAGAAATAACCTGGATTACATTTTTTGCAACTAAGACATTTTAGGACTATCCTGTAGAGATCGGTAAGTTCTGCCGTTCATAAGTTATGAAGAAACTGAAATTATGAAGTGTAATGTCGGTTAGGAAGAAATAGTCCTAATTTCCAAACATTTTTATTCATTTATAGTATGGTTGCTTCGATCTAGTAGTAGAGTGTTTGAAAGCTCTGGTTCTGCACTTTCATTTGGTATGCATACTATGTCTGTGCGATTCCGGGTTCGTGAGTTATTTGACTCGGTAGTAGGCTAATGCAGTGATAGCAACGTTTGCCGTTTACAAAATTAAAGTACATTCATAAATTATTTTCTCAACAACACATCGATGCACATACCCATGCCATATAGCGATGGAAAGCCCCGGTTCTGTTCTTTCCATTTATATGCGTTTCATCTCGCCGTGACATACCGTTGCGCAGTAAACTTACAGAGAAAAAGGTAGCCTATGCGATTTTGCCCACACATCCATAAAGTTTCAGTAACGGTTCACTTAGCCTATTTAAATTACTGTCATATCTATAATGTCCAGCCTTGAATTTAGAAGCGACCAAACAAGTCCACGTCTTTCCTATTTAAATGCGGTCTACGATGTATGGTAACACAAACTAAAATGTAGCTGCATTGAAAACTGGGTTAAGCCATTGATTGTATGCTAAATGCTAATAACATATCATTGCACCACTGAGCCGTGACAGGTAGCCTAACTCGTCTAAGTTAGGGGAGGAACATATTTCAATATTGAAGAACGGTGGTGTGTTGCTTTAAATTTAAATATTAGATGGGCTAGTTTATTTTTCCTTGGAAATAAATATTTAGTTTTTTCTTTGCATTTGCCAAAATTCCCGGCCTGTATATCATATATGTATATATTTAAATGCACGTATCGGCCACTCCCCCGGCCATTAAACCAGGCCCGGCTATTAATTGATCCCGGCCATTATTTCAGGAAATACGGTATATCAAAGTGTAATGTGCTGTGAAAATATTGAACGGCTTTAAATTCTGAATTCTGTAACCAAAGTAGGAGAATCACCCAGATAAATATCTTTCACACACACTAAAAAAAAATTGACCATGATATTCACAGAAAATTACATGCCTTAGTCTAGTTACTGGCTGGGCATTCTGAGCTAAATTTCATATTGCTGTATTATTTCAAAGATAGATTGTATGCTGTATGTATTGTGATAGTATTTAAATGTTAATAATATATTTCAGATATAGTATTGATCAGGAGACGCAGAGGCACTAGTTGCATTTTTTTCTCCCAAAGTAATGGGCTAATTGATTTTGATTTCAGAATACTTATGGGTCCAACATTGAATTTAATCACTATTTTAAAAATATCAGAATGAGTTGTCTTGGCAAAGAACACTAGTATAGTATAGTGTGTATGTATGTATGTATGTATGTATGTATATATATATATCAGTGTTTCCCCTAGGATCCCATTGAAGGTGCGGCGGATGAGAGAAAAACGCTAATCGGTGTTGTAATGTAACGTGAGGAAGGGGGGGGGGGCAAGGCTTGAAGGTGCAGCGGGCAGTCAAATGTACATAGGGGAAACCCTGCATATATATATATATATATATATATATAACAAGGACATCCATCAGCATACATACAGTGCAAGAAGTACTATGGATACATGATGGGCATCAAGACAATAGACAATATACATAGACAACTATCAACATTATATACAGGTAATAAATTACACAAGAAATAAAAAAACAAAAATAAATGGTAAGGCGCAAGGGAAATATAGTGATGGAGGTGCGCAGGATGTGTGGGGTCTTTACTGATCTTTGCCCGCTTCCTTGTCCTGCTGGAGTGCAAGCCCTGTACGGAGAGCAGCGGGTTTTTACAGTTAAATCACAAAATCGATTTCATTGTGGTATTTCTATTATATTTGTAACTTTGTTTTTTTTTTTGTTATTATTTTGCAAATTACTGAACAGTAGGCGATGGACCTTTGTAAAAAAAATACTAAATTTAAAAACGCCATTTAAACCAAATATAATTTCTAAAAGGTAACTGCTTTTGTTATCAATCACTTGCTTGTCTTCTCACATGGGGGTGCCTTTCTCAAAAGCCTGTGTCAGAGTGGTTTGTTTTGGTTTTGTACCTGTTGCCGCTGCTGTGTGTGGTGTGATTCTCTTTGCCTCTATACTCTCAGCATTGCTTTGGATTCTGGTTGAAAAGGTGGATGGATTCAATGGTGGCGGCTCCTGAGATAGACCATGTTTTCGCAGTTGCCATAGGAAATAGAGGCCGACCGATAAAGGATTTTGAAGGCCGATACCGATACAAATATTTGTTGGTTTAAAAATCCATATATAATAATATATGGATTTTTGGATCCATATATGGATAATATTCCGATATATCGGCCGATATTTAAAAAAAAAAAAAAAAATCAGAAACTTGCAACAAAACAAAAGATTTCCATAACATTAGCTATTTGTAGTTATTTACGAGTTTTAACTATAATAATGAGAATGCATTTTAAAAAGAAACTTTTTTATGGAACGGAACATCAAATTCAAAATATTAGACTTGATAGTCACAAATTTTGTCATGCTTATCTCATAGACTGTATATAGCTTATCTGAGTATATAAAACACTCATGTGTTTCGTCCGTTTTTTTTATTTTAATTTTGAAATATTCATTTATCGGCCATTATAAATGCCGATACCGAAAGTTTGGAAAATGCCTAATATCGGCCGATAATATCTGCCTGCCGATATATCGGTCGGGCTCTAATAGGAAATGCATCCGCTGCTGTGCTTTTTTTGAGGATTGAGTTGATGTTTGTCTCCCACTTAAGATCCTGGGAAATTATGGATCCAAGGAACTTGAATCTGTCCACTTTTGACTCTGAACTGTTGGATATTGAAATGAGAACTGTGGGGTGCTTTATAAAGTCCACCACCATCTCCACTGTCTTTACAGTGTTAAACTCTAGGTTGTGTTGACTGCACCATAGCACCAGCCTCTCAATTGCCTGTATGCAGACTGATCGCCATCCCGGATGACGAGGTGGACAGGTGGAACAGTGAGGTGTAGGGAAGAGGAGGAGCGGAGGGAGTGGACGTGTGTAGATGTGGATGAGGTCAGCCAGGTATGGAGGGGCGATTGTGGATTGTGGATTGTGAATGACTTTGTAGGTGAGGAGTATGATTTTGTAATGTATGCGGTGTGAGATGGGTGGCCGGTGGAGCCGTTGCTGGACGGGTGTTATGTGGTGATGTGAGCGTGTGTGTGATGCGGGCGGCTGAGTTTTGGACCAGTTGCAGTTTATGGACTTAGTTTAGTGACTTTTGTGGGAGTTTTGTAAGTCAGTTTGCAACATAAGCCACGTAATACAAATTTTGACTAGATGTGAATATTGTATTTAGGAAATGAATAAAAACAACAACATTTGCACTGTTTCAATCCCCTGCTTCCCACTTAGCTCCGAGATCTGGGGTGGGATCACTTTGAGTTTAACGCACACTTCCGAATGGCCTGTTCTCAGGCATCTTTGGGTGGGGCAGAACACACTCTTCATATTATGTGTGAATTTCTGTTGTCTTTCAAGACTGTTTTTAAATAGTGTATTCAGGGGGCTGAAAGCTAGACAATCAAGGGGAGATGCCTACGATTTTAAATAAAAATGAAATCACACTAAAATCCTGCAGCATCTCAGAGTACCTTTAAGAACATCATAATAATATTGACTATTAGAGAGGCAAATGCAGACTGAGGGCCCGGCAGTAACCTTTTTACAGCCTGGTATTGGTCAGCGGTCATTAGTCTGAGAAACACTGATGATGTTCCATCTTGTGTTTTATACAAAGCTATTGAGAGGGCATTGATGGATGACGTTAGACGTATACGTATTGTTTCAGTAAAAATAATTTCTCAATTTCATGAATGCCATTTTTTGTAATACAACTGTTGATTGGAGTAGCAGGGTTGGATATTTACTATTATAAGTAGGTAAAGGGGTTAGTTGGTAATTCAGCATTGGGGAAGAACAGTGTGCTGTGTGAATTTGGGGAAGGAGCTAGATTGTAATTTAGAAGGGGGGGGGGGGGTCTGTTTTTTTTAATGTGGGGAAGGGTAGCTGGTTATGGGTGCATGGGTAGTGTTTCGTGTGTAGGTTGGGTGGGGGACTTGCTGGTTAGGTTGTATGGGACATTCTTCTTTTCAGACACAAATTTTTTTTGTTACAAGTCAGACGGACATCACAGCATTGACAATTAAACCCCTGTAATCAACGTCATCAAGAAATCTTTTGCAACGACTATATTAACCTCAGCCTACTTCTACTAACTACTTCTAATGAGCATATGGAATTGAGGGAGGGGAGGGTACGCATATATCGGAATATTTTTGTTTTCTCTGTATGTAAGGATTTTGTATACTGCCCTGCACGTACCACCTAATTTTTGGGGGGTTGTTTATTCTTGGCCAAAATTAATTACCTCTTGCATGTTTATATTGTTTCCAATAATTTTGCTTTGTCTGCCTGTATGAATCATGGCCATCATTTTTCTCTTTGTTTAAACTGTTTTGCTTTAGAATGAAGATGGCCAGCCTAATCTTCCCCAGTCAGACAGTAAGACCGAAATGTTTCATGAGGCTGTGGAGCCAGAAGAGGCTGGATTAACTCCACGGCAGAAAAACAAAAGTGTGGGATCAGAGTATAACGGCAATGTGACTGCTGTCAGTGGGAAGAGTACCAAAACATGTGATGTAAAGCTAAGTTCCTGCAGGAGCCACCTCTTCCTGCTAGAGGGTGAGTCCCAAGAGGATGACTGTAGCTCTGCCTCACAGGAGGCAGGTTGTGCGCCACAGCCTATGAACGCAGGAGAGAGGCTAGTCTTAGGTTTGACAAAAGATTGTGGTAAGAATTTGCTTGAGGTTACTAAAGCACTGTTAAAGTCAAGTGGTGACATTACATTAGCAAAATACCACCTTCTGCAAGGAACATTCCCTTGCCCTTTGTGGAGTCAGAAGGAAGACGAGCTTCTGCTATCTGCAAATCCCATCTCCAAGTGTCAGCTTGAGACAAGGCATGGAAAGGAGAGCGTATCTGCAAGACTCTCTTTTCTCCAAGCAGAATGACTTGTAATGTTTTTTAATATTCAGAACAAATAAATGGAATTTTTAATTATTTGAAGTTATTTTGTCAAAATACATTGTTCTACATGGTGTTTTTGTTCTTTCCTATTCAGGGACATCAGAAATGTTGCTCACTGGATCATTAATCAACAAAAGAACATTATATGAACGTTGTTTATGTTGATGGCATAGAATAATTTCCATGGCTGCAGCGGCGACATACACGAAGGGTTGAGATTCGCGTTTTTATGCTCAGAAACATTTTTGGACTTACCGACGACCCGTGACTTGGAATCGCGTGAAGAAGAGGTTGTGTTACTGGTGCTGTTGACACAGTTTAAAGGGTTGTCTGCAAATGAGCCCGCTCAAGTCAGCACACTACATGGTTACGTTGGATATACGATAGACTGATGACACGTATTTGGTTTTAAAGTCCATTGTCATTTTTTCCAAGGCCCCGGGTAAGTATTTATTCTGCTCTGAGCTAATGTTAAATGGGTACCGATAGCTGTTTCAAGGCTAAGCAGAGCGTCAATGGCTGTCAAGGAATGACTAGCGTCAAATCATTAACACTTTAAAACCTTTCTCCAACCTGCCAGTATATTAACCAATTTATGCACCGATTGCTAGTTACTGTGAGATACTAACGTTACTGTAATCGAGATACTGAATATTTGTGTGTCTAATGTCTGCCCTTATACAACAAAGTCTGCCGCTAGCCGCCTCTTGGCCGTTGCCGTCATCATCGTCTCCCTCTCAACATCATAATGTAATATTACGATATGTAAGTACAGCAAGATGGAAGGAAACATGTCTTTTGAGGTGTTGTGTGATATTAGCCGACTTAATATTGCAGACCATTTGTAAGACAACAGTATATTTTCTAAGATAAGCAAATTCCAGTAGTGTCAAATGGTCCAGTTAGAAGGGTGCACTGACATCTAATGAACGCAGAGTCTAGTTTATTTGTGGAATGACGATCACATTCTGCCAGAGTTTTGGAAGATGAGGTTATTAATCAGTTATACTAGACACAGCCTTCAAAGTTGGAGAAACAAATACAATGTTGGCATGACTCACAAGTGGCAAGCGATGGGGCGGGTTAAGAAATGTGGTAAACTGAATGATACAATCACTTGCTGTGAGGTCACCTGGCTAAAGGCTGTTCAACTGAATCAATGGGAAGAGGCAGAATTATCAGCAAATGTAAATATGTTTATTTTTAATGTTATCATAAATAGTTAGGACTGCCCACCGCAATAGTGGCGGTAGACCAAAGAAAATAAGGAATAGAAAACCACTCGCTACACACTGAGCTGCCCACCGGCTCTAGGGACAGGGAGACCAGCTGTACCACAAACTGCCCACCACACCAAGTGCATAAGATATTGAAAAGGAAAAGCACTGTGATTTACTCTCTCACACAGGTGTAATCTCACACTGGCTACAGTATGCAAAGTGAATGCTTATTTGGTCACACACCTTGATTCACACACAGTTGCACAAACAGCAGGCTATTTAGACTATAGTGCAATTACATGGCTCACTAGGGGCACTAGCCGTGACACTGAAACACCCAAACCCTTACGTAGCTGGGGCTGGGACACAGGTGGCAGCGAGGGCAAAAGTAAAATAATGAAAAACAAACAACCATAAAAGAAAATACTGATGGCTCTCTCACAACCTAAGTACTTTCAACATAAAAATACTAAAGGAAAAACAGTGGTCAGATGCAACACAGCATGCATTCACTTTCTAAAGAAACAAAATAAACATTAATTCAGACAGACAGACAATCAAGTCTGGCATAACATCAAACATAACCCAAATCACCCTTCTCGTTTAGGCCATGGCAGAGAGAGAAGGAGAGAAGGCATAGCGCAACGGCAGTCAAATGTATCGTAAACAGAAGCGAAATATTATTTAGTTGTTGTCTGCTTAATTATTGAGCCTAGACATCGCGACCCACTTAATTAATCGCCATATACCTCCGTTGGCGTCGGGTTACACGCCGCCAAACAGCCGAGAAAAAAAGAGAGATAGAGTGAAGCTATCCCTACTAGCGAACCGGGAGCGTGAGGCTTCTAAAACAAAATGAAACAAAACCTATTTGTTAATTTCCTAACATACTTAAAACATTAAAACAAGGGAATAGTTCGCCCATGTACCTGTGCTCGTCAGGTTGTCCCCAGTTAACAGGCCGAGGGAGAGAGAAAGGGAGAAGGTGACGCGAGGGGAGCTGCACACTTCCTAAACAAGGAAAATAGTTGCACTTGTTACATGTACCCTATGCCAACCAAACAGCCGAAACACAGTATGAGGTGAGAAAGGGTGCGTACGCGTTTTTTTTAAGTGCCAAGACCCGGGAGCACAAACTACACTCACAGCTCAAATCACCGTTCTTCTCTGAGCTGCGGGAACAGAGAGTTTGGACAATTAACCACCGCACAATAGCGTGGTACAAGTGCATTTGCCGTGCCAGAGGATAGCCTAGGCTGTAAAGCTGTGCCCAAGTTAAGTAAAATAAATAAAAAGAAATTCTACAAGTGTTCTTCCAGCATCAGACAACGAAACCCACGCGCCAAACAATTGGCGGGTTAAGGGTTGGGACCGGGTCAGGGTCTTCTTGGTCCTGGGCCAGCACCGATCCATTCCCCGGAAGAGTGCCAATCCGCACAGTTGTGGGGCCGTCTAGGTTGTTAGTGGGCGAGCCGGCATAAGGAGCGCCCTCCAAATGCAATTGGGGTTGCTGGTCCAGCCTGGGACAAGAGAGGTCGTTATCAGGGCCCTGGATGGTTGGTCTGGTGTGGACTATGGCTACTCTCGAAGGCTCGGTGGCATCGAGGTCATCTTCCGCCAGCTGGATATCATGGCGGGAGGAGGGAGCTGGTGACGCTGGTGGACTAGGTCCAACTTGACTACCAGGCGCTGGTTTGAGTTCTGTACGATGCATGACCTTTGGGACGCCCTCTTCCCCATGGGGCCTGACCTTATAAAAGGTGCCGATCTGATCAATATAGTACGTGAGCTCATACTTCCGAGACCCCCAAGTGTCTTGAATTTTGTGTCGGCCCTGGAAGTGGTTCTTACAATAGACTGAAGTGCCTGGTTGCAGTATAGGCACCGTTTCTGGATCGCCGCGTCTATGCCATGCGGCCGTCTCCTCCAGATCTCCAGTCTCCTCGCACTGGCATAAATAGAGGTGAGGTAGTCTTGATGTTGCAGTACCCAGTCTGTATGTGAACATTGTCTCCCTGTCTCCTCCGTACTCCCTAGCAGATGGTCTACTGGTAGCTGAGGCTTTTGGCCAAACATCAACTCATATGGTGAGTGCTGGGTTGAATGGTGCACGGCGGTATTATAGGCGAACAGGAGTTAAGGCCACTTCCGTTTCTTGTCTGAGGGCAAAGTTCGGAGTAGGTCATGTAAGGTCCTGTTAAAGCGTTCACATTGGCCATTCCCCTCTGGATGGTAAGTAGTTGTTCTGCTCTTAGTTATGCCATAGATGTAACACAATCGCTTCAACAGCTCCCCCTCGAAACTGCGCCCCTGGTCAGAATGGATTCTCCTTGGCACCCCATACACATAGAACCATCTTTCGGTCAAGATCTTGGCAACAGTAGCAGCAGTTTGATCTGGGGTGGGAAGGCCTGGGTACATTTTGAAAATATGTCTGTTACCACTAGGACATTCTCTTGGCCAGAGCTGGCCCGGTCTAAAACTGTAAAGTCTATGGCAACTATCTCCAGGGGCCTTGTAGCTAACAAGTTCCCTGTTAAAGTTCTGGCCTTGGGTTGCGAGGCCTTCACCACCACACAACACTCGCTCTCTGTACACCATGTCCGAATGTTGTGCTACATCTGGGGCCAGTAGAACCTCTGACGCACCAGGTCTGTAGTTCTGTCCACCCCTTGATGGCCATGGTTGTTGTGGAGGCTGGTAAGCACTTCAGGTTGGAGGGCCTTTGGTAGCAGCAGCTGTAACACAGGGTCTCGGGATGGCGGCTATGGAGGGTGCCCTGGGTGCTTTGGGGGTTGGTACGTTAGCCATTGCAATAGGCAAGGGAACATCCAGGCCCAGTGATGCAGGAGGTGGTGCAGAAGGGGTTGGTGGAAGCCTTGAAAGGGCATCTGCACTACGGTTGGATGTGCCAGGACGATACACAATCTCATAGTCAAAGAGGGCAAGCTGGGACACCCAGCACTGTTCAACCGCACCTAATTTAGCAGACTGCAAATATCGGAGGGGGTTGTTATCTGTATACACTGTAAACTTATTGCCCAGGAGGTACTCTCTAAACTTTTCTGTAATTGCCCATTTAAGAGCGAGGAGTTTGAGTTTCATGGCGCTGTAATTTGACATGTTTCTTTCCGTTGGGCGTAGCCCCCGGCTCGCAAAAGCAATTGGTCGTGTTTGCCCATCTTTCTCCTGAGACAAAACAGCTCCTAGGCTCACAGGCCTCGTCCCAATGCCGTTCAAGAGAGCCATGAGCTTCCGAAATTGGCCGTTTCCGTGTACCCTGCAGCACCCACACCAGCTTATGCAATGGACCAGCCAGGCCAGCAAAACCGCCCACAAAGTGTCTGTAATAAGACACGAATCCAAGGAATGACCATAGTTCTTTTACGGTGGTGGGCCTGCTCCATTCCCTCACCACTGATTTTCTCAGGGTCAGTGCCCACTCCAGCTTCAGAGATTATGTGACCCAGGTAACCCACCTCGGCCTGGAAAAACCGACACTTCTTCAGCTTGAGTTTCAAGTTGTGCGATTGCAGACGGCTGAGCACCATTTCCAGATGCTCAAGATGTTGTTGGAAGCTGCTAGAAAAGATGACTATATCATCTAAATACAGTAAAAGTGTGTGTAGACTCTGGTCACCAAAAAGGCGCTGAAAGGTGCTAGGCAAATTGCATAATCCGAAAGGCATCCGATTAAATTCAAAAAGTGTGTACAAAATCGTTTTTCTCACAATCTTGTGGAGCCATTGCCACTTGATTATAACCACTAGCTACGTCTAACGTGCTAAATAGTCTTGCCCCACAAAGTGCATCAAGGCTCTTTTCTATTCGTGGTAAGGGAAAGGCATCTTTGCGCGTTTTCGCATTCAATTGCCCGTAATCTTCACACAAGCAAATTGAGCCATCCTTTTTCTGGACAACGACTATTGGGGAAGCATAAGGGCTAAAGCTAGGGCTTACAAAGCCCTGAGTGACCAGTTCTTTGATGTGGGACTTTACCAAATCATACTGTGATGGAGGGAGCCGCCTATAACGCTGTCGTATGGGTGCCTCATCCAGCAATGGAAATGTTGAAGCAAATCGGTGCAGCCCAAGTCACTATCATGGCGGCTGAACGTGTGGTGGTATTGTTTTAACTGTGTTCTCGCTTCTTTTTGTTGCTGGTGGGACAATGTGGGCCATGTCAACTGGGAGAAGTACAGGATATTTTACAGTTACAGAAATATATACTGTATCACAAGCTACAGCATATGTAATTGTGCAAAATGTTAACAAAATGTTATGTCTGAAAGGTCTATTTGTATCATTAATTCATTTGTTAAAAGTAGACTAATGAAAATTGCTGCATTTAAAGGCCCACTATGCAACATTTTTGAACGGTCATGTCCTCATCCGCCATCTTAATTCTACAGTCCGCAACAAACACAATAAAAAGAAAATAATACTAGTAATAATAATTATTATTATGACCCTAATGGTCAGGAACGACTTGACCCAGGAGTCTTGCAGTTCTTCTAGGATGACCACATGGAGGAGGACTTTACAGGATCTTCGATCACTGTTTTCCCAAAGCTAAGATGAGAGCCACCACAGCCAAATAACAAAAGTAAACAAAGATAAAACAAAAACTGGTCTACCAAATCAGTACAAATGCCTCTACTGATGACCCTGCTCGCAGCACCAAATGTGGTAAACTGAATGATACAATCAGGCTATTCAACTGAATGAATGGGAAGAAGCAGGATTATCAGCAAATATAAATATGTTTATTTTAAATGTTATAAATAGTTAGGACTGCCCACCCCAGTAGTGGTGGTAGACCAACATGGACTGCACATAAATCCAAAGAAAATAAGGAAAAGAAAACCACTTGCTACACACTGAGCCGCCCACCGGCACTAGGGACAGGGAGACCATAAGCTATACCACAAACTGCCCAGTTACACACCACACCAAGTGCATAAGATATTGAAAAGGAAAAGCACTGTGATTTACTCTCTCACACAGGTGTAATCTCACACAGGCTACAGTATGCAAAATTAACGCTCATTAGGTCACACACCTTGATTCACACACAGTTGCACATACAGCAGGCTATTTAGACTATAGTGCAATTACACGGCACACTAAGGGGCACTAGCGGTGACACTGAAACACCCAAACCCTTACGTAGCTGGGGCTGGGACACAAGTGGCAGCGAGGGAAAAAGTAAAATAATGAAAAACAAACAACCATAAAAGAAAATACTGATGGCTCTCTCACAACCTAAGTACTTTCAACATAAAAATACTAAAGGGAAAACAGTGGTCAGATGCAACACAGCATGCATTCACTTTCTAATGAAACAAAATAAACATTAATTCAGACAGACAGACAATCAAGCTAAACAAACTACACTCACAGCTCAAATCACCATTCTTCACTGAGCTACGAGAACAGAGAGTTTGGACAATTAACCACCACACAGTAGCGTGATACAAGTGCATTTGCCGTGCCAGAGGATAGCCTAGGCTATAAAGCTGTGCCCAAGTTAAGTAAAAAGAAATAAAAAGAAAACCTACCAGTGTTCTTCCAGTGACAGACAACGAAACCCACGCGTCAAACAATTCAAGTGACCAACATTTTTCCACTAAAAGGAAGCTGTGTAGTCATTACCGCCCATAGATGGCGTGTGCACCAACACTGCAAGTCAGCCCTACCACAAGAAATTAACAAAACAACAGAATAACTTACTGCAATATATATGTAAGGCAAAGTAACTAGTTGAGGGCAGCTGCAACTTCTGCAAAACAGAATCGAATTGACGTCGTTTATATGATCAGTCACTTTTTTCTTATTATTTAAGTTTTTCATTGTCCATGTTCTGTCGCTTATTGACACTAAACAGCAAAACTACATTCATCAATGAACAGGCACTGAAGGCTTTGTGAATTTTAACGCTTGTTTTATAAAAACGTCATGTTTTTCCCGAAGCCACAGCAAAGGAGCAACATGAGCTCAAAGGGAGGAGGTACAGCCTTGAGCCGTCGTAACTACCGTCTGGCTTCTGACACCGAGAAACCCAAAGCCACAGGTGAGTTCAATTACTGATGCCATGCAGTCGCACTTAGGGAGGACGAAATGAATGGGATTGTCTTTTCGAAAAATTGAATTTAGCTTGACAATTATAGCGGCACACCCGCCCATATCTGGGACGCCCCCCCTGCTTTTTTGTTTTTTTGATGGTTATGCTTGTGTCATTCAATGCCAGAAGGAGTAACTTCAAATCAAGCAAACTGACATGAAAGCCCAGGGTCTTGGCTTTCATTTGAAACCAATTTTATGTTTCTAGGCTAAGGGGTTTTCAAGTTATAAACTTTTGAATGTCAGTAGGCCCTCTTGTTTACAAAAAGTCTCTATGGGAATTTACATAGGGGTCCCAATCAAAACGCATAAACATATTTTTCAAAAATGTATATTCAAAAATCATATTTTTGGTCTTTTTACTTCAATTTTTTTGTGTAACAGGTTGAGAGATGGAGTTAGGACTTAGATTTTTTTATTTGGGGGTATCATATGGATGGTACCTTCATATCTTAGTTAGTTCATAGACATTTGAAATGAGCGGAAAAAAAAAAACTTCCAACCTCTATAACTCTGTGTCCATATGTCACAGAAACATACATGTTCCTCTAGAAAAAACTTGAGGGTGTCACCTTTCCAATGGTATGAGGCACATCCCTGAGTCTAAAACTATGTAGGAACTGTCAAGCTTTCAATTTGGGTATGCCGTTGTTTTGAAAAAAAGGAAAAATAGGGGTGTGCCTTAAGAGGTTAAGATGGTACCTTCCATATCTTACGCATGTCGGGCAGCAGAATCTGCTGGCCATACTTTATTTTTTCCACCGATTTAGTTTTGAATGCTTTTTAATAAAATTATAAAAGATTAGGCTACCATGCAGATGTAAATGTGTTATGAGGCAAAGTTTTAAATACGTCCACACAATACCTAGAAATCTACTTAATTATTGCAGGATTCATTAACTGCCTTTTTGCTGCCTATCATCGTGTCTTCAATAATGTTACAACTGTATTACTACTAATATTAATGTATTCCAGGGAGCTAGCTAACATTACTCTTACAAAAAAATCGGTATTTTGTTACAGGAAAACTGAAGTTATTTATGCAGTCATGCATCATTTTCAGTCCAAAATACTGCCTTGTGCAGTAATACTGTATCCGTACTGTGTTGTACTGATACTGCAGTACAACACAGCAATTGTTTTTAAAAAGGTAACTTATGCAGAAGCAATGTTGGCTTGATGGAAAATAATGGCTTTTCTTCGACAGCAATTTGGACATAACAGCTTCATCAGCAAAAGCTGTTCGAAAGCAGGCAGGATGCCAATAAGGACCAAAATATCACTTATCATTTCAGTAAGCCTTAAAGGTGCTCTATGAGATGTTACAGGGTTTTGGCGCAATTTCATTTTTATCTCAAATAGGGTTGGGTATCGAAAACCGGTTCCATCCATCAACATCGTACGTCATTTTTGTTATCGATTCCCTTAACGATTCCCTCAGCCTGCCCTGCATGATGTCGGACATTTTTCGGTTTTCTTGAAATTTTGTGTTGCTGTACATTTACATCACGTCCTCTCATACTACAAGTCAAGAATTTTGAAAGTGTACAGGTACTGTATTAAAAAGACAGTTTATAAAGACAGTACCTTCTCAGAATTTCCCGGTCACTGCCATCTTGAAATTAAATCACGGTAAGTCGATTGACTAGCTACAACTTTATAAATGTCTTTGGTCCAACTCTTTTAAGTTTCATCATTTGTTGGTGCTTTAGTGCTCATGTAGATAGTCACCATATATTGTCAGATGAAATCCAAACACTTCAACAGATTATAATTTTCAATCTGTTCCCGTTCTATCTGTTCGTCAATCGACTTATCGTGATTTAATTTCAAGATGGCGGTGACCGGTAAATTCTGAGAAGACACTGTCTTTATAAACTGTCTTTTTAATAAAGTACCTGTACACTTTCAAAATTCTCATTATCTCGTTTTAAATGTCAGGGCCCTCAGAAGTCTACCAATGAAGTGGGGAGTTACTTTGAACCTTGTTAATGGTGTAAAAATAGCGATTTAGCTGCATAGGCAAAGTGATGCCCCTATAGCAAGCAGTGTAAGGTTAATGAAAGCTTCGGCTAAAAACGGTTTAATGCGAAATGCTGGGGGTGAACGGAGGTAGGCATTGGATATATGTTTGTACTCGGTAACATCTTTCAGTACAGTCCAGGTCCAAATCACACCGGCCTTCTCCTTTAAACAGTTTATAGATGATCCCAGTATATAGACTGAAAAAAAATGTTTGGTGTACAAATGCAATGTCATGTCTTTGTTGGATTTAAAATAATCAAGTCTATGGATTTTTTTAATAGAATCACTCTAGAGTTTGGAATGCTACCACTAAGATTGCTGTGTTTCATCTTCCCTCCTTGTTGATCCTCTGTACACCCGTCCAAAGCCTGCAACCACTCAAAAACAACCATAGTTTCTAATGTTTGTAAAATGAAATTCCACTTAAATGAAATGACATAGGATCTCTTTATTGTTGATATTCACCTTATTCTGACACGCCCATTTTCGACTTCCGGAATTGTCAGCAATTGTGTTTAGACTTCCGGTCGGCTAGTTTTACGTTGAATTAAAATGGAGAGGCTATTAACAAAAACGGTATTAAAGGTTGTTGTTCTTTGCCACCCTAGAGTTATAAACTCCACTGAGTGGGTGGGGGACATGCAGCGGTTGCCTCTGGTGTCATATGGAGACATTTTTAATTACTTTGTTCTTTCGGTGGGCGTTGATGGAGGGGCAATGAAATGTTTTAAGAGCACGGATGGCTATCAGTATGCTACTTCCAAGATGGTAAAATTGGTTGAGTTTTGCTCTGCAAAGAAGATAATTTTTTATGTTGTTGTTGTTTTGAACACTGCATGTATTAAGTTACTTGAAAAAAGGTTAACCTTCTTATCGCTAAGTAGTCCTTAAGCCTACCTTAACCTCTCTCGTAACGTTATGGCACAATTTGTTGCGTCGCGTCAGACGTTCAGACGTTCATAAGGTTGGTCAGGAAGAACCATCCTTGTGTTCAGATAGTTTTTAGCTCAATCACACGCTTAATCGAGCTCATTTTGTCTTAGATATGTGTATTAACTGCCATGGACGATCTGACATGGTTGTGTTGCATTTGTACCATTTATTTTGCTATTATAAAAAGCAAAATAAATGATCTTTCTTCCGTTTTTCAACACCTCTAAAATGCTTTTACCAATACGTCATATATGATTACTGCAGGTTACTTTAATGTCACGCAGCACCACAGAACCACTGATCTATAAAGGGTACACGTCTATAATGATGCTGAAGCATATCCTTCAGAGATCAGTGCCTCTACACACTGCTACGCGTGAACTACGTGTACTCACTAATGCCATTTTTATTTAAATTGTAGTAGTCTGTGAAGTATGTGAAGCAATAAACAATAAATACAGCAAACAAGCCAGGTTTATTGACACTCACATACATGTTTGTGTATTACAATACACATATATCAATTGAAGTTTGGAAGAGCAAACACTAATCCAAGTATAACAAAAAGTTGTTCATTTATTTTAAAATAAGGGGCTTTTCATGTTAACAAATGTCAAAAGAGCAGAAAGTTATGGATTCTTACACCTATCTGCATTTTCTATAGATATGTCTGCAATTTAAGACAAAAATCTTCAGGTTTTGTATAGATTTGTAAAAATGAATACTAATGCAAGACTCGCCTCTCATATCCAAAATGTGCATCTTCTAGGTATAGATGTGTAAAAAACTAACAATAGAAACATTTTAACCAAGTAACCAACTTGAAAGGTTAGAAATTATTCATCCATCTCCACCATACGCTGGTGGGACCACATACCACAGATTATATGCCACATACACATTGGCTAGTGCAATAGCTACCAGGAACCGTATAGAGTTGGCAAGTGACCCGGAAGCCTGTAGTTTTTCTTGTTAGCATTTCACGACATCCGGTTCCTAAGTTTTTTCCCCTATGGGAAATCCAATGTTAATTTTGGAGCTCCATCTCAAATAAGGTGTGAGCAAAAGCATGTGAGTAGACGACCTCCGCATTCGATGGAGGATGTTAAAAAAACATGTTATGGACGATGGGTTTGCAAATTTGCAGTCTAATAACAAAATAAATAAGATGTTGCTATCACTAGGCTAAAGCGGAAAGTCCTTTTGACTACAAGTTAGCCGGCCGTCATGGTAACCAGAACTATACAAAACTGCGCTAAACGACATGTCATCCCGCAGTTTTTTTTAAAACAAGCTTTGTGAAAGATTTGCCAATTGTTGACCGTTGTAATCGTTGTAAATTACACTGAATCATTGTAAATAAAGAACATATTGCATTTTAAATAATTTTACCGTCGTTTTTGAAAATGACGTCGAAGGTAAGAGACAGCTCCATGTAGTCCTTAATTTTTCGCTGTTAGCAGAGGGATGGCAACATTCATTTATCATCGTTACAATGCGTCTAAAAAACACACCCAGACTATGGTGCTACTCATTTTATTGATGGAAAACGAATGCCTAGGTCCTCGTAAGTCAGACACTGCCATATTTGTTGTATATGTTGTTTTGTTATTTGAGCCATTCATTTTCCCATAGGGGTATTTGCTTAGGAACCGGAAGTAGGAAAATGCTAACCCATAGCATACAGAATGACGTGGTTCACTTGCCAACTCTATTGTGTTCAGTCCATAGTAATGCAAGACTCGCCTCTCGAGTCCAAATTGTGCGTCTTCTGAAGGGGGAGTCTTACAACTGTTTGCATTTTGTGTAGATATGTAAAACAGAACAGCAGCAGCAAACAGACTCTTTGCAATTATACAGTGAAGTGTTCATGTTTTGTATAGATTTGTAAAAATGAACAGAAACAACATTTTAACTAAGTAACTGATTGAACCATTGCTGCATCCAGTGGTAGCCCAGTGTAAAGCAGAGATGTAGGTTAGGATGAAGCAGGGGGTCACTGGCATAAGTTTGATCTTCCATGTGTAGATTTCCCCACAGTGTGCAAGCATCATGATGAGTGGGCCAGTTAGTCATGTCATCCCATCAGTCTCCTGGCTTGCAGAACTGGTTGATGATGTTACTATAGAAATAACACAGCATCAGTAAGTAATCAATAATGAGGTTATTTATTTTGTGCCTATCAACACCAGTCTGGGATAAGGGATTAAGCTGTGATATCTTGGTTATCCTTATTATTAATTAACCAATAATTTATCAATATAACCAAGATATCCCGGCTTAATCCCTTATCCTGTGCAATAGGCCCCTGGACATCAAATTATAAAGCTTTGACCTAGTACTCTGCAATGCTGTTCAGTTATTGAGGTGAAGGCAAAGACACTTTTTTAAATTGTTCCATGTTAGGAATTAAGATATCAATATGAGATGGCGCCACAACAAAGCTGTGTGCAAAGTATTTTGAAGGCTACAATTTTCTGTGTCGGGGACTGACTGGGAGGAAAAGTACAGGCACTAACATTAACAAGGCTTTAACACTTGCTATTGCTATTAGCAGGCATAACGTTAGCTCGATGTTATAACTAGCCAGCTTCGAGCCATAGGCTACGTCGTGACAAGCCCTCACCAAACAAAACTTTTAGGCAGCAGAACTGTAACGTTATGGCAAAATATTACATGATAATTTCTGATCTAGTAATTGGACGCTAACTTTGCTGGTTATGGGCTAGCGATATTGATAGCTATGGGCTTTGGAAAAATGTTATCATACCTGGAAGCCTCACAATAATCCGACGAGACCTATGCAGAGGAGTAACATATCCCAACTATTTTTAGGGATATGGGTGGTGTTCTGTAAGTTCACCATCCACAAAATAAAAAGAGCAGATGTACGGCTTCTTTGGGGATTTCTTAAAATGTAGCGCCTTAAGCCACATAACGTTACGCCGTCCTTCGTCGCTGGATGGCGGAGGATGCAAATTATATGCTGGTCCACAACATTCTGGCCTTTTTCATCATCAGATAACTTTGACCACATTTACTCTGGATTTTGTGCCAGAAACGGCACTGATTAAAGTTGTTTTAATACAGGCAATTTGATGCAGGCAAAACATCTCACCCGATGCTGGAGGACCTCAGTTCAGCTTTTGACGATTTGTTGCTATGGTGATGGCGCCACACGATGGCTGCCTTTAACCTAAGCTCCACTTTCTTTTCTCCATTTCTTTTAATTTCTAATACTATGCTGTACTATGTATTTTGTTACCCTTTTGTTACTTTTTCGTTTCGTTTTTGTTCTCTGTACTGTTTTCAAATGATCCATTAGCCTGAACGTCATTTTTTCTGTCGGTTCCCCGGCCTTCATCTACAGTGCTTGTGGGAAGCTTGCAGAAATGGTAGTTGGGCTGAGGTTGTGAGTGTGGGACGTGGTCGTGGAGGACTGCGGTGGTGTGATCCTGTTCATTGGTTGCCCGTGGAGTGGATGGCTGTGTTTCCATGGACAAGGTTTTGAGGAGGATGGACCTGCCTGCCAATTGGCTGCGTTGCTATGATCCGTCAGATACGTTGATTAATGGTCATTCAACCACGTCACTCCTGTGTCCCGACTTAAAAACAGCCACGATCTCTGTAAGATGCTGGACTCTTAAATGCCATTTATAGCTGATGGCTATGAACTAAAGGCAATTTTGCCTATTTGATTTGGACTCTCTCTCAACTACTCGTAATTTATGCAATTTCATTACATGTTTTACGTTAGTATTCGGCAAATAAACACTTTGAACTTTGATCATCAACTTAAACACTAACACTAACGCCATTACATTTTTCAGGTCGATATGTCATTGACCTGTGGTGTGCTCAAGGGGTATATCCATGGACCATTAAGCTACTATTAAACCATTATATGGACAAATTCCCAAGAAAAACACACAAATTACTTTGCCCTATCACCCCATTATTATGTAACTATGGAGAAAGGAGAAATGTGCTGTGAGAATTATGTTCTTTGACTTCTCCAGTGCTTTTAACACCATCCAACCCCCCAGACTGAGTGACAAGCTCCTGCAGATGGGTGTGGATGCCCACCTGGTATCCTGGATTGCAGACTACCTGACGGAGCGGCCACAGTTCGTCAGACTGAAGGACTACCTCTCTGATACGGTCATCAGCAGCACCGGAGATCCACAGGGAACAGTGCTCTCTCCAGTCCTGTTCACCCTGTACACATCTGACTTCTGCTACAACACGGAGTCATGCCACATGCAGAAGTTTTCAGACAATACTTGGGGTTGTATCAGGAATGGGCAGGAGTAAGAATACAGGAGCCTGGTTGAGAACTTTGTGCAATGGTGCAGACTCAACCACCTACAACTCAACACTGCCAAGACCAAGGAGATGGTGGTGGACTTCAGGAGGTCCAAGCCCGCCCTGATGCCAGTCACCATAGAGGGGGTTCATGTGGAGGTCGTGAAAACATACAAGTACCTGGTAATACATCTGGACGATAAACTGGACTGGTCAGTCAACACAGAAGCACTCTACAAGAAGGGGCAGAGCAGGTTGTACTATCTGAGGAGGCTGCGGTCCTTCAATGTCTGCAGCAAGCTTCTCTGGATGTTTTACCAGTCAGTTGTTGCCAGTGTCCTATTCTATGCTGTGGCATGCTGGGGAGGAAGCACTAAGAAGAGGGATGCTGGGCGACTAGACAGGCTGGTAAGGAAAGCTGGATCTGTTGTGGGAGCTGAACTGGAGTGCATCACTTCAGTATCAGACAAAAGGACCCTGAACAAGCTACTCAACATCCTGGACAATGACTGTCATCCACTCCACAGCACTATCATGCAGCAGAAGAGCTTGATCAGCTGGAGACCTGCTCCCTGACATGCACAACAGACAGACTTAGGAAGTCATTTGTACCC